>JASAMZ010005027.1:0-24003 GCA_030248115.1 Linhomoeus sp. GSCO2_2 | reverse complement strand
CTTACCTCCTCTAGTTTTAATAATAAGTGATGATTATAAATCAATGAATAGTGTCCTTAAGCGACTGTACATCTTAGTGAACCGCGCAGTAGGAATGCAAAACTATTGAATGTTTTGAGCATGCCGAATATCGTATTCATTATTAAAAGATACATTGAACGTCTCCATGTGCATACATCCATGAAATCTCTATAATTGCATAGCTAACACTATGCAGTTGAACAGTTTGAACACACACTTCTATCAGAACAACAGTTTCTTTGCGATTTTCTGCAATCTTGCAAAAGCATGGCAATGTATCCAGTGCTACTTGACCGACGTCTTTTGGAAATACCAAAATTCCATGAAAACGCGCACAGTCTGAGCAACTCGGACGAACGAATCACCAACGCTTGTGTAGCTCTGCTTTGCTCCAGTAATCCTACACAAAACCTGCAAGTCAATCAACCAATAGTCGATGCTTTCGTTTCGATCACTTTTGTTTCTGCCGACTCAGTCGTCTTCGGCGCGCCGCCTGCCGACGACGCTGCAGGTTACGGTAGCGACTGCGCAGCACTCGGGCCCTGGCTTTGTAGTCGTTCAGGACTCCATAAGGAGTCATGCGCTTGCCCTGCACAGAGAGTGTTATGAGTTTCTGTGAAGTAGTGAGAGTGCCATCTTGCGAGCTTTACCCAATCCACCAACCTGCAGCGACTCGCACTCCATTCCGGTGATCTTGATGTCGTCGATACCGCAAGCGCCCTGTTGGATGCCGCCGTTCTCGCAGACGAAGGCCAGCTGGAACGACATCAAACGTCGTCGTCGTCGTCGTCGTCGTCGTCGTCGTCGTCGTCGTCGTCGTCGTCGTCGTCGTCGTCGTCGTCGTCGTCGTCGTCGTCGTCGTCGTCGTCGTCGTCGTCGTCGTCGTCGTCGTCGTCGTCGTCGTCGTCGGCGTCGTCGAAGACGTCGACGACGTCGTCGTCGTCGTCGTCGTCGTCACTTCTCACCTTAGTGGTTCCATCAGGACAGGTGCCGCTCCTCTGCATCCAGGCTCTCTGCGGGGGCTCCACGTCCCTATCGGTCTCGTAGGGGCAGTTGTCGAGCCCGTTGCAGCAGAGCCTCAGCTGCATGCCCAACACGGCCTCGTAGACCTCGAAGTTGATCTGCGTGTCGGCGTTGATCAGATACTCGGTCTCCATGATGGCCACCTGGCCGGGCAACAGGTAGGCGCCCGAGTACCAGTCGCCCTGGCCTGGATAGTTTGGCTTTTATCGCTTTGATTTCGAGACATTTGGGTCTTTTAATTCGATTCTCTTTAACTTATCTTATTCAATTAACTTGGTCAGTGGACATGTAGGTAGCAGCTTAACTCAAGAATATAAACAATTAGTTTTGTCCATTTGAATCATACAAACATACAGTAGTTAGTTTTATCTAGGCCATCCTAACCTCGCTTATTTAACCGTATTATTTAATTCGTATTTTATTTACTTTTGTACTCAGTATGCGTGTTAATTGATCCTTTTTCAATGTGATGATAATATGATAATCAAATTTAGTACAATTTAGTTTAGTTAGTTCAAAAATAGGACAAAAGTTTTCAAATGTTATGCAGTTTTACCGTAAATGCGCCAATAAGCTCCCCCCCCCCCCCCCTCTTGAAGTCGTACTTCTGGACAAAGGCCTTGAAGTGGGGGAAGGGGTGGGGGGGGGGGGGGCTAGTCAGAGTATTTACGGTAATTTGGTAATTTATTTTAATTTCATTTGATTTTGGGCTTAATCTACTCTAAATGAACATGTTTCTTTCGTTTAATTTACTCAAACTCGCGTCTATAATAATTTACTTAAATTCGCCTTTATAGATGGTGAGCCACCCAGAACTGTCCGCCCCTTGTTGTCTCTGGCAAAACTAGAGGATGTAATACTTGTCTCTTACAAAACTAAGTGAGGTAAGACTATTAGGTAGAACATTAGGTAAAACTCTGTTGCAGAAAGGCCCATCCAGATCGACTGCATCGACCCTGGCATCTCCTGCTGCTACTCCACCCCCCCCCCCCCATGGGTCCACCTGCTGAAGACCGAGGGTTGAGGAGGGAGTTCAGTTTTACAAAACTTTGGAAGACAGAGATCGGCTGCAGTGTTTGTAATTGTTTGTAAAGGATTTGCTACTGCCTGCCTTGTTGTCTCTTGCAAACCTAGAGGAGGTAAGACTTGTCTCTGACAAAACTAAATGAAGTAAGACCATTAGGTATAGCATTAGGTACAACTCTATTCCAGAAAGGCCCATCCAGGTCGACTCCTGCAGCCCTGGGATCTCCTGCTGCTACTCCACCCACCCCCCCCCAATGGGTCCACCTGCTGAAGATCAAGGGTTGAGGAGGGAGTTGACAAAGAAACTGTTGTTCTGATAGAAGTGTGTGTTCAAACTGTTCAACTGCATAGTGTTAGCTATGCAATTATAGAGATTTCATGGATGTATGCACATGGAGACGTTCAATGTATCTTTTAATAATGAATACGATATTCGGCATGCTCAAAACATTCAATAGTTTTGCATTCCTACTGCGCGGTTCACTAAGATGTACAGTCGCTTAAGGACACTATTCATTGATTTATAATCATCACTTATTATTGTTAGTTGTTTAATGATTCCATGTGAATTATTTCTGAAAATTATTCCGATAATATTTCTTTTGACTCTTCAACGAATTCTGTTATCGGCTTGGTCGGACCCAACGCGGAGTTGCCATTTCTCATCAACCGATTAATCAAATCAATCGCGCTATTTCCGGCATAACTAAGTGGTTATATCGTGACGTCTTGTTGTGCCTTCCGTCGCGACACAACTTGTGACTGTCAGCGTATGAATGGGTGTCTTTTTACGGCGCGAGCATTCCTCCCTCCTCTGAGTTTCTCGCAGCCCAACCAAGCGCGACGCCCAACCGCGCTAGAACGAGACACAAGAAACGGTTGCGTCTCAACTGCTGTTGTAATAGGTGTGTAGCGTCAGCGATAGTCGACATTACACACCGTCCAGGCCCGGAAGACAAAAGCGCTCCTGCAGAAATTGGAGCGGAGGCTACGCGCGAAAATATGAAGAATTTGATTCTGCAAACGATTCTGGCGCTGGCATGCGTCACTGGTAAATGGCCGTAGTAATTAGAAGAGGCGTAACATCTGTTTATTTGGAAGTGGTTGCTGGAGTTATCAATGTTGCCCAATTACAGAATCTAAACCTAAACTGCACACCTGGCCTCCTAAAACCCAATGTTGCCTAATTCTGCTTTGGTGGTAGCCAGACAGAAGTGTCCAAATGAAGTGTGGAAATGAACAGAAGCGTCCAACTGACCTAGACAGAAATTCTCAAACAGCCCAGGAATTGTATACCGTATTACTCAATTAGGTAATGTTGTTTGCATAGGACGACACTTTATAAAATGTGTGGAAATGAACAGAAGCGTCCAAATGACGTACATAGACAGGAATTCTCAAACAGCCCAGGAATTGTAGACCGTATTACTCAATTAGGTAATGTTGTTTGCATAAGACGACACTTATAAAAGCTGCCTAGGTACGATTATTCCCAAGCGACTTTCACCATCCGCTCAATTCAACTCTCATTCCCTCTTTAGTGTGCCATGCCTGCTGGGGCGCCAACCTGGACGGCGTGATCGACGTCGAGGGCTTGGAGGGGGGCGAGGGCACCACCCAAGGCCCAGCCACCAAGAAGCCCCACGAGGACGACCAGAAGCATCTCCACGGGGGTCCCGACAAGAAAGAGCACACCGGGGGGCCCGAGACCACCACGGAACCCCTGGAGACAACGACCCCCCACGAGCCCGAGACGACGACCACGGAGGAGCTGGTGGTGGGTTACGGTAGTTTCAGAATTTGCGTTGAAATTCGCTTGCCATTTAAAAATGGATGAAAAATTTAAAATTTAATTACCACGCTCGCTTGCGCACTGTTCCGCGTTGTGTGTACTGCGTACTCACTCACTGGGCGAAAAAAATTAAATGAAAATTTAAAATTAAATAATATGTTGGCTTGCGCACCGCTCCGCGTTGTGTGTACTGCTGTATACTCACTTATTGAGCGGACTCGTGCACGCACATCTGTTAGTGGCGACGGCAGACCAAAGAAATTGGTGGTGGCTTACTGTACGTATAGTTTCAAATTTGTTTTACCAAGCGGATATTGCACCGCTGGCGTGTACTCATACACGCAGCCTCTCATAGGTGACGACGACCACGGAAGAACCAGAGGAGACGACGACTCCAGAAGAAATCACGACGGAACCTCCCACACCCATTCCCACGACCAGTCCGCTCGATCGGGAGCCGCCCGCCGTCTGCGACCAGCTGCCCTGCAACTTTGAGAACGGTCGGTGTGCCGTAGTAATTTTATCTACCGTAAATACTCTAATAAGCCCCCGGGCCGGGGCTTATTTTTTAAACTCCCCTCTAGGGGGGGGGGGGGGTACTATTGGTGGGGGGGGGGGGCATATCCGAGGGGGGGGGGGACTTATTAGAGTATTTACGATAATTCGCTACCTCATGTTGATTTCTGGAAATTCCAAGGCACGGGAAACACTTCCACAGTTCCAACTACTACTACAGTAATCTGTTACTGCAGTTTGACCGAGAAGATTAGCAGGCCGCCAATTTACTTCCTCTCGCTTGCAGGCGACCTGTGCTTCTACATCAACCAATTCCCCGATGACGACGACGGCGCCACGCAGCCCTGGAAGGTGGCCAATTCGAAGGTCGGCAACTCCAACACCGGACAGAGGAGGGCGGGTGGGTCATATTCACTCAATTGCCGTGCTTGTACTTAGAATGGAGGTTGGCAACTCAATTGACGTGAATTATGAGGGAGTCTGGATTCTTTCAGCCGAGGGAGAGTACTTCGCCGCGGTCAAGCTCGATCCTGGAGAGAAGGCCGCTATGCTGGTGCGGGAGTACTGCAGATAAGAACTCGTACAGTAATTGGAATAGGGTAGCTACAGTGTACCTAAGTATATTGCACAGAAAACTCTCATCGCTAAATCACGTCATCAAAACCATAAAGTTGGCGTAGCTGTTGATTATAGGTAGTAGTACCTACTTTCGACAGGAAAGGGGGGGGGGTGGAGTAATCATGGGTGTGGGGGGGGGGTTGGATACCGCCTCGACGTTGTTCTCTGACAGCCGACCTACATATCTACAGGTGTCCGTGTTCGACGACGAAGCGCCCATGGACCTCGAGGTCTCCTTCTACGCCTACGAGTCCACCGACGTCCTGCAGATGAAGGCCTGCTGCGTCAACGGCGGCAGCACCAACTGCCCATTCGAGAGCGACATGGGAGCCGTCCCCGAGAACAGGCATTGGATGCAGCACACGATCAGCTGTCCCGCTGGCACGCGCAAGGTGCGCAATAGTGACGGATGGAGAGGGCCACGCGGCGACAACGCGCCGCGTGGCATTCGCCTACTGCTTCAGCATTGTGTTGAACACGTGAACGCTACACCCCAACACTTCTTCTTGGTCACGCCATAAGAGGGCATTAGTGTGTCGTTGTGTTGCAGGTGGAGTTCAGCTGCGTCAACGAGGGCAGCAACCACGGCATCTGCGCCGTCGACGAGATCGACCTGGCCAACGCCAATGTCCTCTGCCACGTCAGTCGGCGAAGACGACGGCGACGATAGTGGCTCACTCGATTATCACGAGTGTGAACTCTTTCATTAGTGGGGTTGGCCTTCTTATTGAGCTGGAATGCTGTCACCTACAGTCTAGTTTCTGTGACACGCGCGCGATTTCACGCGTCGTGACGTTTGCCTATGTCGTCGTGGAAGTCATTCACTCAAGCCGCCATTGGTATATCAAGTTACCCAGTGCTTGATTTGGCGCACGGACTTTCCGCTCGGCGTGGGACATTGCCGAGAACCAATTCTACGTCATTCTATGTTCTCGTGGAATAGCGGCGGCACAACGACCAAAAGAACTACATCCCGCTGAAGACCTATGCAGTGTGAGCACAGCGAGACACCTACAGTCTAAACCCCAGACTACCTACAAACACGAAGGCAGCTTCTGTCAATCCTCTGGGCAAGTTTTTCAGTCCTACTCCTAAGTGTCAATCACTCGTCATTTTCGAACTCTTTGGGGTCCTTGCGGTGCAAGCGTTCGTTCTCCTTGCGCATGTAGCCGATGTACATGTAGAGGCCCACCATCCCAGGAGCCACCACCATCAGCCTGCGATGCAGGATTACGGTAGTTATTTGGGTGCGGTTTTTTGATACCGTAAACCCTCCAATAAGCGAGCCCCTAGAGGGGTGGTTGAAACAATAAGCGACCCTATTGTATGCCAAAAATTTTAGGCGTATTTCCCAAAATTTTGTCGTACACGCAAAATTACAGCGAAAAATAAGTCCAAAAACGTAGCCAAATTAACCGAAATATCGCTACATTCTGCACTGATTGCAACGAAATCTGCTTAAATGAAGGTAAAATCAAAAAAATCTTCACGGAACGCTTCAACAGCAAATTTTGAGCCTGAAATGAACCGAAATCATTCAAAATAGCGCCGCAGGCGAAATTTTTTTCCAAAATAGATTCCGCCTGCTGAAAAAGTCCTCTATGGTAGACTTCCAGAGCTGAGTTTCTAGGCGTAAAAGTTTACGCCTAGTCTAAATTTCTAGGCGTATTCCAGAAATTTTGGGCGTAAATACGCCCAATATTACGCAAAAAAAACCCAGAGCTACAATTCCTCCGAGTATAGCGCACAAAACTCCAATAATGCGTGTGTAGGCATGTTTGTCGTTGATTGTGCTTTTAAAATCGTGTTACAGGCTTCAATGCAGATAACTGCAAAGTTGCAAGCTGAGATGACGACTCAGGCTTGCATTGAACAATAAGCGACACCCCCCCCCCCTCCGGGGGTAGTTGAAAGCGACCCGGTCGCTTATTGGAGGTTTCACGGTTGCTTGCGGGGAGTACTGAAGCAAAACCATTGGACAGGACACCAAATCGACGCAGTTAGGAAGCGGCAAAACCCAGGGGCGAGCCGCGAGCACGAGTTCATCTTTGGAGAATTCTTATCACAAATTGCGAAGCGATTAACAACAAATGCCCTCAAGCCCTCACCTGGGTCCGTACCAGGTGAACATCCGGAAAAAGTCCCTCCCAAAGAAGGCGAAGGCCCTCTGCTCGTATGGGCTGATGGCGAACCTGTAGAAACACCATTTTTCAGAATTAGATTGTACACACATATACAGATTCAAATGCAATTTCTCACTTGTACTGGCCGTAGACGCGATTGATATAGCCCGACTCGAGACCCATTTTGCGTGCCGATTTGAGCTGGTTTTCCTAGCGAAAAGTTGACTATTTTTCGATTTTGCTTCACTCGACGATACGCTTCAGACTCTATTAGGTCTACGTCAAGGGTTCGACAATCCACAATACGGTACGTTACTGAGACGGACGAATAGGCTATTCCGGAAGCGATTACCACTTCTCGAAAGATTGTTTTGGAGATTCTAAAGAAAGCGTCGTCTGTGAGTCTGTCAGGCGCTCTCACGGAGAAAGGGGAAGCAATCACCGTGCTACTAAAAAAATAGTTGACTTTTGTTCAGTTTCAACGCAAAACAGTTCCGGCTTCCGCCCATTTGCTGCTCATGGCTACCGTATCTGTAGACTGCGCTACCCAGAATACCCAGAAGTCCCAGACTGCCCTCTTACTCTTTCTCTTGTCCCCAGAATTCCTGAGAAATCACCACAAAGCCCAAATTTGCGTCGAAAACAAAGCGAACAATAAACCAAAGGAAGCATGGGCGGCGGCGGGGGTCACCACGAGCCCTTCGTCGTGCCCCCTCACACGGCATTCAAGGTGGACCACACGACGCCCGCCCTCCAGTGGCACAACAAGAGACTGGAAGCCCTGGGACTCAAGGACCCCTGGGTCAGGTAAGAAAACTTGGGAAATTGTGGAATTTTTGGGCGTTTCACGCAAAATTTATTGGTTTTTTGCGCAGGAACCAGGTGTGGCGCTTCCGCCACCGGCCCATGAACCCCTACAAGCACTTCTGGCGCTTCTGGCGCGCCAGCATTCTGGCCGGGGTACGGTAATTTGTGTTGCCTTGTTTTTAATTTGGTGCCTAGTTACAGAGTGGTTAAAGGGACTGGTCGCGTTTCTTGTGTCTGAACTTCAAAACTTTTCAGACCAATGTACCGTAAACGCTGTCAATTCGTCAATTAGCCCCACCCCCCCCCCCCCCCCCCTTTTCCTCTGGCTTGACGGTAGGTTGTACCTATGTACTGTGAAGATGGAGGGGGGGGGGGGGGTTAGCACCGTGCACTGCATTGCTTTTGCGCCGAGTTTAGACCCTAAATCGAATCGGGCGAGAGTCTCACGATGCCCTGAGGGATTAGAAATGTGTTTATTAGGCCCTTTCTATTTCCGTCCATCTTTACTTCAAATTTCTACAGGTGGGCACTGGGTTCCTGGGTTTCGTGGCCTACCAGATCGTCGAGGACAGCTTCTACTACCACTACAGGGGCTACTGCAGTTGGACGAACCCCCACACGCACCACTGAGACACACGCACACACACACACACAGAGATAGGCATTTTGGGGTGGATATTCGCGGTAGAATGTCTGGAAAATAGTGACTCTGTCCGATGTGTTGTTCGTTAGGAGACGGCGTGTAGAATTTCATAACAACGCAAGTCGAAATGGAACGTGACGCGTGGCGCTTAGCGAATAAAGAAACCTGAAGTGGCGCGAATGTCGACTGCAATACATACTGTCGCTTTGGAGTCCCAAAGTTTTATAGGCGTGCATTGGCGTCAGGTGTTTTATTCGCCTGCGCCCCCTCTCGTGGTCGATTTTCGCGTTCCGGTAGCTTGTGGCGTCTTTGCGGTGCGTGTTGCGTGTTTGGCGAAAGACGGAGGGTACACGGCCGTTTACGCAAAGGGAGGGAAGAGTTCACACCTCGGTAGCGTGGCAGTAGCGCACGGCTCACTAGCGATGCTAAAATATTACCGTAGTAGAAATCACCAACTTTCATCACTATTCCAAACTCGATTGGCTGCGATGGTGTGATAAACACGCAACGAGACTCCTAGGGCGCGAGTATAGTATGCAAATTCGACAAAAAACGAATTCCTAAGAACCCAAACAATGGAAGTCTCTCGGAGAGAGCAGAAAGGGTCGAAACTCTAGGTTTTGGGAGAGTGAGAAAGGTAGCAAAAGATTGAACGAAATTCGAAAAAAAACTAAAGGAAACAACTCCTAGAATTTTCGCGCGATTTTTCTCAGTCCCCACTCTTCACATGACGTGAATGCCGCTCAGCTCGACCTCGCCGCCCACTTGCAGGCCCTGAACAAATAGCACATAAGTGCACAAATCTGTCAAGATTGAATTTTTGAAAATTTTTATAGTAGTCCCACCTGCACGGCGTTGGGGTCGACGCGGTGGGCGAAGGTGCAGAAGCGCTCATTGTTGACGTAGCACTGAATGTCGATTCGACTTGGTTACGGTAGCTCATCAGCGATTGCCAGCAAACGACCACTCAAGCTAATGCGTCAAATCACAAGAAATGCAGGCGGTATTCGAACACGCGCGCACACGCATCGGCGAGCGATGATGAACAGTACAATCTTACGGTATGTTGTACCTGGAATGCGTAAGACTCGTTGGCCAGTATGATGTCGAAGGTGCCCTTCTTGTCGATGTCGAGCTTGCCCTCGCGCTCCTCGTTCTGCCACACGCCGTCCTTCTGACTGTTCCGCACCACCACCTAAAATATTGAGATTACGGTAGCCAGTAGCCACGGCACAACACTTTGATATTACGGAAACTCAGCTCAAACTATGTGTCAACGAGGCCGCACTCAAAGCCCAACGAACCAAGCTACCGTATCTCCTTCAATAAGCGCCCCCGCCCCATAGAGATGAGAAGCTGACATAATAGGCACCCCCCACTCTAGAGGCAGGTCAGGGCGCCTATTGGATGATCAAGTACTGTAGTGGCTACCGTATACCTTCTCGTTGAAGCGGGGGTTGAAGTGTAGGGCGATGTCGCCATCGTTGGTGACCAGGTTGATGTGGAAGCGGTCGCCCTTGGGCTTGCCCGAGAGGTAGAGACGACGGCCCGGGCCCAGCCCACCGTTGATCCCCGCCTCGTAGGGGACGGGCTAAAAGCCGAATATCTCGCGCAGTTTTGGATGGAATAGCATGAAATTTTCACACAATGAGGGCAATACATTACTCTATGTTCACTCCAAATTTCAGGCCAATCGGTGCAGTAATTCTGGAGAAATGGGCAAAACTCACGTAGTATCGTCCTCCCCACATGACCTGGGTCAGCATGATGGGCCCGTCGATGGTCATGTGCGTGACCTGGCTGATGGGCACGCGGTACTCGAACTCGCAGAAGTCCTTCTGGTTGGCCAGCACCTGCCATGGGAATGGGGCATTTTGGATCAATGGGCTTTTGGCTAAAGAAACGACGTAACTCTGCGTGCGTTCTACCGAATCCAGCGAAATTTTGACACACCATCGGACACACCCGTCGCTACTTTCACTCCAAATCTCAGCCCGATATGTGCATCTAAGCCCGAGACAACTCAAAAGGTTATCAACACGCCCCAAAAGCATTCAACACGCCTATACACTATAGAGACTCGGTTACAGTACATCTGTACAAACCCACAATTACAGTACCTCTTTACGCGCAATTACAGCACCTCTGAATAAACCCATCTGCAGACCACATCTGTAGACACTCACTTCTGCAACCATGACACACACACAGTATGACCCTACCACATCTGCAGACGCCCACTTGCAGTATCTCTGCACAAACCCACAATTACAGTATACCTCGAACTTGTCCCCATGGGCTCGGATGCGCAGGTCGAAAGGCTCGCCGGTCTTGAACGGAAGCTTCTTGCGCGTCTCCTTGGCCCACTCGCCGTCCTTGCACGAGTTGATCACCACCTACAGTAGGATGGACGGTGGACGCTAGTTTCGGCGCCAAATTTGAATTCTGAAGCGCGCGACCTCGTTCTCGTCGTGACGGAAGCTCATGTGGAAGGGGATGTCGCCCTCGGTCAGGCTGCCGGCGTGCATGTGCAGGTTCCAGCTGAAAAATTTAACGTTTGTGTGAATTATTGCGCTCTAAAAGTTACAAATTCCAAAATGGAGCACCGGTCAATGCCCTCGAAAGTCTGGCCCTGAATGGACAGCGTCTGGCCGGGCTCGATCTTGTCTTGGAGCTGGCAGCGGTAGGGAACGGGCTGGAAATTGCGCCATTTTTACTAATATCTGACAAATTTTTCCTTGATCAGCAGCAAAATCTCACGTAGGTCTTGCCGGAGGAAGCCATGTTGATGCGCGATCGGAGGTCTTTGAGATACTAAGGAACGGAATCAACTGACGCGGAGAAAGTCGGCCCAAAACTTCGAGAGACTGAAAAGGAACCAACGCCACCCTTTACAAGCTACAGGATCCCACGCCCGGTGATTCAACACGCAAAAATTGTTCAGTACCACCGCCCACGCCACGCCACGCCGCGTCACTCTACACACAACAGACACACTACACTGTACACAACACTAGCCCGCACAAAGCAGATCGCACGACCGGCTCAAATGCGCGCTCATAAAACCCTCTCGCTCTAGCTTTCTTAGCAGCGAGAGACGACAAAGGCGCATAAACGTAAGGATAGCGCGGCGCATTTTCGCGCACAGCGCCAGATTTATTTCGAACCGACGCAGCTGTCGGGCGGAGACGGGAGGGGAGACATCCAGGGTTAGCTTAGCCGCAGAGTCAGAGCTATGTATGCGCGTACGGACGATCCCGCACGGAAATAGGATGCGGTAGGCTATCTCTGCTCGCATTAACACCCCTAGAAGAGCATAAGCGAGGGTTTGGGGTCAATTCGGAAATTGGGACCCCTCTATTCCATGGGGGATACGAGCAGACAGACACTCTCTGGAAAATTCCACTAGACACACACCCCCTCTTCACCCAATCAGATTCCGTAGGGGGGTGGGGGGAATGGAAGGAAGGTTTCGCATTGCAACTCAATCGAGCCTGACGAGCCTCGAGCATAACACAGAAGGAAAGGCTTTCTGCACGGCAGAGTTAAGCCTAGAAGACTGGGAATGGGAGGGAGGGGTGAGGAGAGGAGGTGCCCAGACAAGCCCCCCCCTCCCTTCCCTCTGCTGCCATGGCTGGGGAATGAATGGAAGAAAAGAACTGCTCAGCCAGCCGGCGGCCAGGAAGCCTGCCCTCTTCTCTCCTCTGCTCTGGCACCCCACCAGTCACCACTCTGCCGAGCTGCCTGCCTACATCGTGTCTCTCTCGTGAGTCAGCCGAAGGAGACGGCCAGACAGCGGGAACAGCAGGAACGGCACATACGGCCTACATACCTCTCGTTCGCTCTTCCTTGCGAACGAAAGGAAAAGGCCGCGTGCGCGAGGCAGCAGCGCAAACACCGTCGCCGGAGACGGCGCAAATGTCGCCCTATTCTGTCCTGCTCGGCGTACTGTAGTAATAGTAGGCACCTACCGAGTTGTTGAGGCTACAGAGGCCCCACTCTTTGCAAGGACATCTCTCGGCCGCAAAAACTCTACATCACCACAGGTAGGCAAGGCCATATCGCCCAATGGCGAGTGCCCCCCCCCCCCCCTCCTCCTCTTGCCTCCATCACAACAACAGTGGTGACGGGAGTAGGACTGGTTTTTGGCGCACTAAGCGCCTACCGTATTCGTTCGAGGCCAGACAACAGCGATGGGGGAGCGACAAGCTGAGTGGGAAGAAAGTAAACTTGTGAAGCCTAACTGGGCAAGATTGGGATCGCCCGGCCTAAAGTTCACCGTAGCCTGCCTCACTTCTCGGATCCGTGGATGACACCAATGCTCTGTTCACTACTCGGACAGGCACTGTGCATTCCTCCACTTTAGTGCGTCGGTCTCCTGCTGCTTCAGAGCACAGGCCAGACACACAACCGGAGGGGAGGGACGGAAGGTGGTGTGAAGACTTTGCTTGGTGTATGTGACTATGCGGGCTCTGCCCTGTCCTATCGTCCCGTCGCGTACAGACACACAGACAGACGCACACCTCGTCGCTCAGCGGCCGATGTATTATTCAGGGCATTGGTCGAGCGAGAGAGCGAAATTGCGCCATTCCACCACCACCCGCTCTCGAGGGGGAGGGAAATGGGGGGACAAATGAAAGCGCCTGGAATCTCTCAGGCATCGCGCGGATCACACCACCGCCCGCCGCGCGCCACTGAATCAGCGAAAGTCGCAGGAGTACTACTCTACTATGCCTTCACACAGTCGCACATCGCATGGCCAAATGAACATCGTGTGTGAGCCCGCAAGTTTTGACATTGACATCGACCAGAACTGTGACATTGGGTTGACTGTATCTGGTTACTGTAACACAGTGGCAGACTAGAACATGGTAGACCATTACACGTGAGAGTACTCATTATTGCCGACTGCAGTCCAGGTTACTGTAATAGGCCAGTGCTATCGCTAGTCACAGCCACGGCAATATATCGTCAGAGGTTCTATTTGGTTATGTTATGCATAACATTCCAACTTGCACAACGCGCATGCGCCTGCCCAGCATACCAACGAGGGACACGCAAACCCCATGAGTAACACACATAATCTCACACACCTGGGATGAAACGCAGCACAATATGAACTGGACTATCCATTGGCCATCAAATTTTCAGATCACAAACGCCACCCACACACCTCACCAAGTGAGGTTGCTTCCGCGACCAAACGTTTTCCTCCCAAAGACACATTTGAACAAGAAACATTCACAAACTTGGCATTTCATACGAATGGTATACGATATGATTATCACTGAATTCTTCTTGCTGCACGGCTTCATTCGAAGTGGTTCAAAAAGGACTGCACTCGCCTCAGCCTCTCCTCCAGCTGAAATACACAATTTGCTACAGGGTGGCTATAGAAGGTTGACAGGCGTACTGTAAGTGTAACGCGGCACACACAGTACAATAAACCCATTTGCGTGAATAGAAACACTCCGACTATGCTGCTGCATGACTGAATACTGTACAACACTACAAACCACCGCACTCAAAACCCGCGAACTTCACTACAGTAACTGTAATGTGCACTATTAGTATGTACATAAACGCACCATTCAAAAGCAATGCCAAATCCCACCCACCCTGTTCAAATTGCGCATTCTCTTGTCACTCTCAATGGTGGTCAGCAATTCCACTGGCGAGCTGTTGTACCTCTGTGTCAGCTCGTAGAAACGCTGACATCTGGCGCGCACCTTGGAGATCTGAATGAAATGCTATGTGGCCCTTTCTTAGGCTTGTTTAGGATGTCCACACTGTTAAAATTAGCGTCAAAAAACAGCTGAAAACTTCCATACTGTCAAAATTAGCTTCAAAACACACAAAAACGCAAATTTTGTGTATTTTCACCTGGCTTCTGGGCACGTCTCTCGCCTCGACAGCCTTCAGCAACTGTTCAGTGCCTTTGGCACAAGCGGGATTCACCATTTGACAGGTGGAAGAAAAAAATTGCGGTTCGGTTTCTTTTGGTGGACTGTCCTCTTGGCAGGTTGCCAGACGTTTCTTCTTTGTCGGCGTCTCTGCTGGAGGAGGTTTGGGGCTGTTGGGAGCTGGAAGGAAATGACGACTCACTAGCTTTCTCTCAAACACACCACACTTGAGTCTCACTCTGCCCCCCCCCCCCCCGTCTTTTATCCATCCCCCTCCGTTCCCCCCCCCCCCCTTACTCACCGCTCCGCTTGTCGTCGCGTCCCTCCTCCAAGCGGCGTTTCTTCGAGGGAGAAGGCTCCACCGAATTCTCAGTCTGATCCGTCGCTGATTTGCGGAGCGATTTGTTCGAATTTGGATCCACGCCTCTCTCGGATGATTGGGCGTTCGCCGGTTGATTGCTGGTGGAGGGAAGCTGCAAATGCACATAACTGTAGCATAAGAAGCCAATATCCATTGCAAAACGCCACAAAATGCCAAAGTACACTGCTCACCTTGTCGGTAAGCGTAGAATTTTGCTTCTCAACTTGCGCCGGTCGACTATTGGCACTATTTCGTTGCTCTGCGGTAACAATATTTTCGTTCGCAATTTCATCGCTTCCGCCAGAATTCGATTTCGCAGGGTTTTTCGGAGCAATTTTTTCAGCGGCGGGATTCTCGTTTTCGAGCTCGTCATTCTCGAAATCGTCATAGACCGACACTGCCGGCGGCGCCTTTGAAGTTGTCGGCTGGTTGGAATCTGCGCAAAAATTGTCAATTGTCTTAAAATTGTGGACTTTTTTATTTCACTTTGAAGTTCACACCGCGCGCTTTGTTTGCAGTAGGCGGCGCCTTGGAATACCACGGCCCGTTGAGAAAACTGAAGTTGGGGAATTCATACAAAATTTACCAAAACAGTCTCAATTTTGAGCGAAAATTACTCTGCAACTGAAACAAAATTCCACGCCTGTCGTTCCGGACGTCAAAATCTTCATCGTCGCCGTCTTCGTCGATCTGAACCTCGTTTTCCTCGAAAACGCAATCTTTGCCCCGTTTCAAGCCAGATGACCCTAATTTGTTGTTGTCGTCGTCCGCCGCACAGGAGGTTACGGTATCGTTGTGAGGGTTGTTGACGTCGCTACCACCGCTTGTCGTCCTCTTGCGGGCCTGAAACTGGAGCATTCAAAACGAAAGCGTACAATCGACACTTTCGACGCGGGTGACATTGTCCGAACAGAAGCGCGTAAAACTATACGGCAATTGCGAATTGAAACATCTGCGATTTCGTTGCACTTCTTTACAGTGGATGAACGATTCCCACTTCATCCTTCTCCCTCTTCCCAATCTTGAGCATTAGGGCAGTGGCCTCGCTCGTGGGACAGAGCTCGTCGACCAGAAAGCGCTGATCGCCCCGACTGATCGGAAGCGCCGACGCCGACTTCAACTGTGGAAAGAGACAGCGACGGAATCTGAAAGAATTGTGACAAAATTGTCTCAAATATACTTAAATTTTGCATAATTCCACTCTATACCTATCTCTCATGCTCTGGAAGGAGCGATTCGTGACGCGAATAGCGGAGGCCAGTTGCCAGATCTCGTTTCCGCAGGGCGTTTTGGCGTCGGCGTTATTCCGGCGCAGTTCCATCACCAGAAACTCCAACATTTCCGCGTCCTCGCGCCTACTGTACGGGTTCCGACCCGCTCTGGCTTTGGCCATGTTGGGAGTTGTTATTTGTAGCTATTCGTAGCTCAGAACAAAACCGTTCAAAAAGATAAACGTAAATATTTTGAGTTCGAAATTTGAAATACAATCAATACCGTAAGCAGATTCAGAAATAAGTACATTGCGCTACTGTGTGCAGTCCAAAGAAACAAAAGATTGAAATCGCGGCTTCCAATGACAATGGCAACAATATTTCGTAGCTCTGATGGATATTGCGTGTTTTCCATCTAGAAATCCACGTCCGCCACGCAAAATCGTCGTTTCCGGCTCGAATTCGTCCTGTGGTGTGGAAGAAGACGAAGTAATTAGCCGCAAGAAGACGATTAGTAGGTTCTCAGAGTCAGAGTCCAAAGTCAAGAATGCAGCACCATAGAAATTTCGGTATGGCGCCCCCACAACACTCAGTGATGGGTGGCGGGAGGGCCTTTGGCAGAGGGGGAGGCATGGACTGGCAAGAAGAAAGGGGTAAAGAATTTGGGTTTTGTACGCATTACTGAGAAAGGAAATAAGCACACATTTTGTGCAGCCTTGGTAAAGCTGGATGACATGGGTGCTTCGTGTGCGAATTTCGCTAATGACTACGCACCTTTTCTGCATCCCACACCAATAATATCGTTGGGCGCTTAGCCTCAATCGACAACAATTGACGGACAAAAATCTGGGTTGGCCATTGGCTGGTTGGATCCGTTGGTCAGGCTTCTGACACGAAAGATGAAGAGCATGGCAAAACGTGTGCTTGTTTCCCCGCATGATTTGAAAAGATATGGGCAGCAGTCTGAAACGCTGACTTTGCTCTCCTGTTTGGCAGCGGGGGGGGGTATGAATGGTGGCAGTGGCAGTGGCAGTCAGGGGTATGAATGGTGGCAGTCTGGCAGTGGCAGTCAAAACCTTTGTGGCAGCATATTTTTCGGCAGAGTAGGCCGATCGAGATGGGACAAAGACCGATCTATGCAGCTCGTCATGGCCTTTAATTTTGTGGTTGTTGACTTTTCTCGAAGTCGTCAAATTTTATACGAAATTTCTGAAAAATAGATTTTTGGCACATAAATTGACGAATTTCTCACAAAAATAGACACATTACGAAAAATGATCCTTACAAAGAAAGACGCGGCTTGGGAAGCTCTATAACATGAAAACTTAATTTTCACCATATCTGCTCTGATTAACCCACGTGGAACAAAAATATTGGAAATTTGTACAAAAAAATAGAATTTGCGCCTTTCACATTAACAGTTACAAAAATAAGATTTTCATGTTATAGGACTTCCCAAGCCGCATCTTTTTTGTAAGAACCATTTTTTGTAATGTGTCTATTTTGCGCAAAATTCGTCAATTTATGTGCCAAAAATCGATTTTTCAGAAATTTCGTATGAAATTTGACGACTTCGAAAAAAGTCGACAACTACAAAATTAAAGGCCACGACGAGCTGCATAGATCGGTCTTTGTCCCATCTCGATCGGCCTACTCTGCCGAAAAATGTGCTTCCACAAAGATTTTGACTGCCACTGCCAGACTGCCACCATTCATACCCCTGACTGCCACTGCCACTGCCACCATTCATACCCCCCCCTTTGGCAGCCTCTCACGGGTCACAGACAGACCTTTGGATTTCGAGCCACACGAGACGCGACGAACAAATGCAAGCATGAGTTTACGACACCACAAAAAGCGGCTACCGCCACACCTCGTGAAGTCAGCGCGACTGCTGCCCAGATCTTGGCGCCGTGTGTGCCTGTGTGTCTTTTGTGACTGTCCAATCGCAACTCGTACTCGCATTCATAGGGCAGCAATGGTCGGACTGGGGAGAGGATTACAGTTACGGCGCCCCTCCCAGCAGAGACAGCGACTTCGGTAGAGGTTACGGCGCCGAAGGGGGCCCTCCCCCCTGGGGGGCTCGGTTCTCGGGAGGCCCCCCTCAGCGGGGGATGGGACCCCCTGCCCACCTGGGGGGCAGGGGACCTTCACAAGGCGAAGAAGACAACATGATCGAGTCGTACGGCGCCGAAGTCTTGCGATCCGCACAATCCCAACGCGCACAGCAGCAGCAACAGCAGCAGTTCTATCAATCGGCACCGCCCACCAGTAGGCCCCAGCATTTGTTGGGTCCAGAACCCATGAGGGAAGAGAGGGGTACCTCGCGCCCCATCCCATCGCTGATGCCAGATGGGTGGGACGACGAGGGCCTGGCGGCCAGGCAGCCCCCTCCCAGCATGGGCCGCAACAGGTGGGTTGTGAGCCAACGAACACGCGACGCGACCGTTGATTCCAGAATTGAGTCCAAGTGGCCTTGTGAACTCCTCCCTGATTTGTACAGTGGCTTAGATACAATGAGGTAAATCTCAGTCCAACTCCAGTGTCTTCGAAGTACCAATGTCCTAAAATATGCATATAAGTAATCGCTCGACCCTCAGAGAGGAGTTCAGAAGTGTCATTGTGACTCAAGTCATGGAGTTGTTGCTGTAGCCTAGCCACCCTTTGAGAGCGGATTGGCTTTGGCACTCCAGTGATTTGTTGTGGACACTTCAGACCACCAGACATTTGTTGTGGCAAGTGCCCACAACAGATGGCTGGTACTTTCGCGTCAATCAGCCTTCAAAGGTGGACATTTCAGCTAATCGGTATTGCTTGAATGACGATTGACACTGAACAATCCATTTGTCCAAGCAGCACTCGTCAACCTACGACACTGGAGAGCTACTCATTTGATGGCCTGCTGTAGCGAGTGTAGGCTCTCAAATGAGCAGCTCGTTCCACTGAAATGTGGACAGTTGGCTTCCCACCAACATCTTACTCATCACAGGGGGCTCCTCGATGGGAGTACTATCCACTCGTCGCAGCCCATGGGCGGTCCACCATCCACCATGGCTACTGCAGAGAGTCAGAGCAGCTCGTCTGGTCTCTACGAGAGTTATGGCCGCCCTCCATCTGGAGTCCTGGACTCTGTGATGGCCCAGATGAGTGGGCCCGGTGGCACTGCCGCGCCAAAGCGACCAGCGCCCAAGAAACTGGGGTTAGACAGCCAGTGAACACTTTGTTATCAAGCAGTCGTGCCCCACCTTCACGCACCACTAGTACTCCCACAAATGCCCGCGAAAAGTAAGATGTTTTGCGTGCGACGCTCACAATGTAATAGTGTACCTACGGCGGCATCTTTTGTTGATTCATGGACATTTTGACTCCAAACTATGCGAGCACTTTGGCACATTTTTGAACAGAATGTGGCGACTATTTCTATTTATTGTTGCAAAACTATTTGACTCCCCCCCCCCCCCAATCAAGGGTCCCAGGAGTCCCCCCCCCCCTTCCCCCCAGGGTGGTAGCACCCCCCCCCCCCCCCCTCCCCCAAGAATTCCCTTCGATGGTTACTCCACTGTGTGTATAATTCCCATTCTCCGCTTGTCCAGGAGCGAATACGGCCGTCCCCCCGACTTCGTGGAGCAACAGCAGCGCGTAGTAGCAGCACCTCAACAGCCCCTGACTCAGAGCAACGATCGCAGAGATCAGTTCGAGTCTCTGGCGGCAGAGTTGAGCGAGTACCGCCCCTTTGAGCGGGAGTCCTTTCGGGCGCCACTGATAGAAGACAGAACGGGCATGCTAACGAGACAGGCGGCAGAGCACTTCTTTGGAAGCGCCATGCCAGAAGACGTCAGGAAGGGAATGAACGCGGGATATGGGGCACCTCCGGCCAGGCCTGCGGTGCGTGGTTAGATAGGTACTGTAGATTAGTGGAGACTTTGTTAGAGGCAGCATAATGCTCCAACTAAAACACTAGGTACAACTAAATTTGTGCTGCGATAACTCGTTGGGGAAAGCACTTAATCTCCTGAGGCTCTTAGATGTCAGACGTTTGCCTTTTGTTTGGAGTGTGTGTATTGTAGCGATGGAACCTCAAAATCAAAGTAGTATGCGTTGCTAATTCTTTCTGGTTTCTTGCTATTTTGCGTCGTATTTGGTCTTCCCCAAAACTCCTTTCAAAATGGTTGTAGAATTTTAAGTTGGGGTACAACGTACCACATGCCCTTAGAAGCCCAGATATCTAGACCTTCTATCGGGCACATAGAGAATACACTTACCGTTTTCAATACCACCCCAATTCTGCAGGCTCTTCTGGGTGCGGCGCCCATGCAGAACGCCCTGACGCGCTTTCTGGACCAGTTCCACAGGGCCGACGAGGAATTCGGCGGTCCCATGGGGTTTGGTGGACCCAGAGGGGGACACCCAGAGGGTACGCCGACCACTGAGGGGTGGGAGGTGGAAGGGGGTAACAGCAACTATGACAACAGGAGCTTTGAGAGAGAGGACCCCCTGATGGTGCCCTTTGAGGGCAACGACAGGGTCAGTGGGTACTGTAGCATTAGTGTGAAGTGTTGTACTGTGAAGACTGCACACTTCTACGTTGTGGCGTAACCATCGAGGATGTGCTATCCGTTGAGTTGTTGGCGTGTGGTATGTGTCTCGGAAGATTGTATTATACCACACAGGGTATACTGTACAATAGTCGTACTGTATGCGTAAATACGCCTCTTCTATTATCGTTTGAAATAATGCCCTTAGAAGCGCCAAAGTGGCTACCCTATCCCCCATGACGTGGGATAAGGTGCTTATTCGAGTGTCTACAGTATATCTCCCCCACTCAGATCGACATCGGTATGGGCGATGTGGAGCCTAACATACTGCTGTCGCGGCGGGGCGCCGGTCTGCTCAAAGACAGCGGGGAAGTTTTGGACGTCCACCCCGCCTACAGGGAGGGCGGACAGAGCGGAGGTACAATTATTGGAATTAATTTTTGTAATTTTATTCGAGATAATTGTCGTTTTTGTGTCAGGTCTGGCGCCTTCGGACCTGCGGGCCTACCACGAGAGCATTCTGGCCGAGAAGGCGGAGGGACTGGACGGCCCGGCCGACTGGCCCATCTACTATGATGCTCCGTACACTCTGGGTAAATTTGCTTCTACAGGGTGGCCCAAAAAAGTGAGACCCCTAACTTTGCGGCCGCCATTCTCAAGTTTGTCTGCATGTAGCAGGCCCAAATTTGGACACAACATACTGTGTGGTGTTTTTGACCATCATATATAATTTCAGACCATTTGATGCAACGAACATCAAATTACACCAATTTCCGCAACGTCATGTCGGTAATCGGGTGCAGCGGCTTTTCAATGGAGAAGGCGCTGGAGGAGCCCCAGCGAAATGGACGTCCTGCTCCTCCAGCGCCTTCTCCATTGATAAGTCGCTGCACCCGATTTCCGACATGACGTTTCGGAAATTGGTGTAATTTGACGTTCGTTGCATCAAATAATCTGAAATTTTATATGATGGTCAAAAACACAGCACAGTATGTTGTGTCCAAATTTGGGCCTGACAGATGGAGTCAAGCTTGCGTATGGTGGCCGCAAAGTTAGGGGTCTCACTTTTTTTGGGCCACCCTGTAGAATGCATTTCGGAGATTTCTCAAGGAGAGGGAGGTTGAGTTCAAGCGAGAGAGGGAGGGAAGGAGGGAGGGAGGGAGGAAGGAGGATGGAGAGAGGGAGGGAGGCCGGTGGGTGGGAGGGAAGCAAGAGAGGTGTGCCCCATTGGGTAGCTGGATTATATCCTGCCGAAGTGCCACATGTCAATCTTCGTTGCCAATCCAAATTGCCCCGGCATGTGGGAGATTGTGCAGAGGGTGGGAGGGGGAGGGGGGGGGGGGGGGGGGAAGAAAGAGCGAGGAGAGGGAAGCCGTGGTCGAGAGGGAGGGAGGTCCTTTTCATGGCGCCGAGCTAAAGAAAGGCGTCGCGTCCCTTTGTCCTGCTATCATCTTTCTTTTATACTCGAATCCTACCGTACTCCACAATATATCAATCTACCCACTCCATCCATCCGCTGTTTCCAGGCATCTTCGACAAGGCCTACGAGAACAGCATCTGGGACTACGATCCCAAGTTCACCTGGGACTACCTGCCCAACACCAAGAGGGGCGGACAGAGGACCGAGAGGAACATGTTCTGTCTGAGAGACGACTACATCCACGAGGAGTTCAAGTGGAAACAGTGGGAGAACATCCTGGACAGGGTGAGTGTGGGAAAGTACAGTATTAACTGGAATTAGCGACCCCCCTCCCCTTCTCCCCTTGAGAGGGGGGGGGGGGGGTTTGAAATAACGAGCGACCTCGTCCAATAAGCGACCCACCCTAGAGGGGCGGTTGAAATAATAAGAGACAAGGTCGTTTATTAGAGGTTCTACGGTATGCGTAGTTTGGTGAAACTACCTGCGCCCAGATAGTGATACACTAGATGATTCCCAATCGCATTATTGACAAGCATTTTTGCTCCCACGCGCTTTTCAGTGTCATTTCGCACTTTTATTGTGCCCTATTTATCTCTTTCACATCACGTTCTGCCCTCCCGATCGATCCGATCGCAAAACCAATGCCAAATTCGTGATCCCCACCCTCTAAAACCCCGGAATCGACATACAACACGCCTACTCTCACATTCCAATTTTGAGAATGTGAGCTACCGTATCCCAATCCGCGTCCAATTTTTCCAGAGCTGGCGCGAGCGCTTCGTGCCCAAGGTGCTGGAGAGGCAGCGCAAGGTGGAGGCGGGGGAGGATGTGCCGGAATTGGGGAAAAAGCCGCCCAAGGAAAATATGCTGGAAAGCCTCTATGCCTACTTTGTGGAGAATATCGGCTTCCAAGGATCTGTGCGCCGTCGACTACTGTGGACTGTGAGTGATGATTGGGCAATGAGAAGATTGTGACTGTTGTAGTGTATGGAAGTTTGTCTTTGCACTCTAAGGTTGTGTATGCCATGACAAAGTGTCTAGCGCGCGAATTTCGCCTGCATTAGGACTGGAAATCAGTCGGGCGACGCGTTTATACCCCCTACCGCAGCAAATTTGTGCGCGCCGAGCCAAAATTTCGCGTCAAGATAGAATTCCAGGTCGTCTGTATGTTTGTGCCTGCTTCAGTTGCGACATGGGCTTCAACAGCGTCATACCCTCCATCACCCACTATCAGAACCCCAAGCACGACAAGATGGTGCAGAGGTACTTTCTGCACAGCCTCATGGACCACGGGAAGGTCGTCAGGGATGACCTGGACAAGGTCTGGCTGGACAACCTGATCAAGAGACTCAAGCAATACATTATGTACGTATTCGTTCAGTTAGTATTGCTCAATTACACAAACTTCTTGAAAACGGCCGATATGACAGACATTATGGCATGCTCTTGCACATGCAGTTCTTCCAAATTCCTCTATATACCTGAAAATCATGTGATTACAGGGATCTATTAATAATAGAGAATACCAAACTACAGAAAACTGTTTGGCAAAGGAACAAAATATCGCATGCCAAAACCAGTTGATTACTGTTCAGTTAAAAGTAAAAATATATAGCAACATTGGATGCATATTTGAATTGGCTAAAAAAGAAGTTTAAACTCAACAATACTCACCTTAGACAGATTTAAGACAAGATTTACATCTATTGTCAATAACCGGATAATATTTTTGTCAAGGTTTAGTCAACAACAAACAGACAATCACTTTGACAAACAAATGAAACAAGAACTTACCAAGCTTCATAAAAAGTATGTTATTACACCTGTCAAAACAAGACAGCGGAGCAATTATGTTTTTACATGCAAAAAACACTACATAAATGTATTAAGCAATGAACTTGGCATAAGCTATGACAATGTCACGAATTATCTAAACGTTGAGGGTAACCAAACCTACAAAGTAGCTAACGAAACACAACAAGAACATACTAAATAGAGGCAGCA
>JASAMZ010005026.1:0-116764 GCA_030248115.1 Linhomoeus sp. GSCO2_2 | reverse complement strand
GCTGTTGATGTACATGAGCGCGGTTTTGCCTTGGCGGATGGTTCCTCTCACTTGCATTTTGTACTGGATACCCGAATATCAAAAATAACTTTCGCACCAAAGAAACAGCGAGTGCGTCACCTTGTTGGTTTAGATATTTCAGTGGCCGTTAAAGGCGCACCCTCGAAAAAGTGTGTGAACCGCCGTCGGCTGAAGGTGGGAAGCTGGAGAGGTGTGTTTCGGACTACTCCTCTGTGAAACGTTTTGTCATTGACAGACCAACAAGGTTATATCACTCTTTGCGTCAGTGCAAGTGCAAGCTTAGTATTCCGCGAACCGACACAGCATATGAGTTGTCATGAATAACACTACAGCAAGTAATAAAGATGACTCAGTAATTATGCACCTATGCATAAGCGAAATATCACGTGTGCATTGAATGAGTGGTGTTAAGAGAGTTTTGGTGCGATTCACTCTGTTCACATTCATGAGGATCGATCAGTTGTTCGCGTAGCCACACACATAAGTAACTCAAACGAAACGCTTCTTCTGAGAAAACATGCCAACACGGCTTTGAAAGGCCGCGATTCGCGAGACAAACTCCACTTCGACGGAGCGAGTTCTTCTATCGTAAAGGCAGCAGGTGAAATGAAGCTACCAGTAAGCAGAACGATCTGCCTTGCGCTCTTTAGAAAGTGAAGAGGAAGGCTCAGTCAGCAAGGGAATTCGATTGAACAATACAAGAGAAAAGAATGGCGTCATTGATCCATTCATCCATCCACAGTCGGGCTGCCCTCTCAGTGAACGAAAGAACAAACTTTGAAAAGAAACCAGCGCAGCTGGCTGTCCTGAGCGCTCTCTCCACTGCAGAGCTCGATGAATAGAGTGGTAAGTACATACGCGATGCTGGGTTTGGTTACCGTTGAGTCATTCCTCCACTCTCCGTTTGAATTCCGTTCTGTTGTGGGCCGTTTCCGAGCTTGCATCTCATGAAAGTGCATACAGTACCTATTTATCATTGATTATTTCGCACGCGCGTTTTCATTTGTCATGTGATCTATTTCACATTCTCCACCAGACTATTTCAGTGGCCTGGAGAGGCACACCCTCGAAAAACTGAACAAGTTACTCGGTAGTTTTTTGTCTGTGCCCACATTCATAAACAGAAAACTAAACTGTGAAACGCAAGCAACCAAGCCCAAAAGCAGACGCGTGGCAGGTACCATCTTACACAACTCATTCTTTCTATTCAGTCCTCGTGCTTTGAGTTTGTTATGACCCCTACCTATGCTGTGATTGGACGCATAATTCTGGTAGGCGGCGTCCGCTTCAGTTGCCGCCACCAGTAGACGCCACTGTAAATTCTCTCTGAAGCACACGCAAGAGCTCTACCATTGCGTGCGAGTGATGTGATGGGCCTTCGTTTCGCTCGAGTCGATTAGTGGACTAGACGACGACACAAGTGTATTTTGACTACATGCATACATATTGTAGGTACGTTGACGAGCAGTCTGACGATAACCGATTTCGTGTCGTCACATTACTAGAGTCAGACGAGATGTTGAAAGGTTTGCGAACCGCCGTGGTCAATTAGGTAGCGCTGAAATCTGGCTTGCCAATGTTGCCGATGAGAAACAGCTTCATTGTAGACAGCCAATGACCAAACAAATCTTAAATTGAAACGAGAAAACAGTCGCACCCTATTGTCATTTCGGCGACCAGTGAAGGAACGCCCTCCAAAGTGCGTAACGACAAGTGCTGCTGCAATCAAGCGTTGAAGTTAGCTGACGATCACGACTCCATTGTGAAACAGTTCGCCGTAATGGTAAGTGAAATCTTCTTCATGCGCTTTGCTTTAATGTGCGTTGTGCAAAGCGCAGCAGACGACGAATGGTGTACCATTGCTCTACACTACTGTTCATTCTGGCAAATTACCGGATCGCTAACCTCAGCGCCGAACTCGACTCTCGTATCGTTGTATTGGGTGTGTATGTGTAGTTGAGTATTCGCCTGGAGATGTATTCAGCACCCGGCGAAGGCTCGCCACTCAAAAAGTGTGTGAACCTCGTGTGGTGGTGGTTTGCTGACGAAGTGTGACTCAGAAATCATCACTGAGCAACATTTCGCTACTGGTTAAGCTCTGCACCGTGCAACTCTTTGAGTCAAAGTGACAGTCAAGTTTACTTGTAGGTAACGTGAAGTAGACTTTCGCGAAGTGTAATAACAAAGGGTTAAGTTGGAAGGTGTTCGGGCTCCAAAGCGCAAGTTTCAAAGGAAATCCAGCTCAGTGGAAGCCATACATGCAGGGTATCAGTAGGATATTACTCATACGTGTACATACTGTAGAGTAGTAGACGCCTACTGTATTGCAGCGCGTTGCCCAGTGTATCAAACAACCAACGGAGCACCATCGATCTCGATCAGTCGTCGTTGTCGTAACCATAGCGACCCAATCGTCGGGCGTACTCCTCCTGTCTGTCGGCGTATTCTTCGGCCCTCTCTCTCATCCGCTCTCTCCACTCCTCCATTCTCTCCCTCTCCCTCTGTGCAAACTCCATCGCCCTCTCCCTCGCTCTGTCGGCCAACTCCAGCGCCCTCTCTCTCGCCCTCTCACTCAACTCTTCAGCCCTCTCGAAGCCCCGCTGACCCAACTCCAGGGTGCGCTCCCACCAGTCGCCCACGTCGTCGCTGCCGTCGACGTACACGTTGGGGATTAACGGATCGTCGACAGAAGACGATTGCCTTTTGTGTCGTTTCAGCTGCGAGTAAGAGAGTTCTTTCTCTACTATACTAACCCACGAAGCCACAACACCTTATATGTAAATCAAGCGAAACGCTTCTCACGAGAGGATTTGCAGCTGTAGCTGTCAAGTAAGCGGCGACCGCCACAAGAAGAATCCACTTCGACATTTTGCAGTGTCAGTACAGTATTACTGTCGTTAGGAAGAAGGCCAAGTAAAGTGAAGCTAAGCACTGTTCGGTTCTAGTTCTTTATAGCGGGTTGCAGAAAGAAGGCTCAGTCATCTGTGGATCCGGTTGGACAATGGAAAACTCAGAGAAATGGCGTCATTGTTCCATCCCCAGTTCAGTTGAGTCTCTCAGTGAATCAAAGAGCAAACTTTGAAAGCAAACATGAGAACGGAACTAGCCGCCAAAGACGACTAAAATCGACGACAGCGCTTTGGTTTCCAAAGTGTTAGCGCTGCTCTTTTGTTAGCGTCGAGTCATCCGCGCACTTCTCTCTCGTCCCTTTCTGACTCCATCAGACCACAAACCCACTACTTGCCCCTCTTTCTCTAAGTGTCGTGAGGTGCTTGTTGCTGGTTACTGTGCTGGTAAGCCCACTCTTAAAATGTCAAGGGCCAAGACAAGTTGTCGACTCTCGTTCGAAAGATGGGTCAGGCAGTTTCGTTATGAAATGCAGTCACAGTTGCGTGCATACAGTATACCACACCGCACAGGTAAGCATAGCATGTTTTAGGCAAACGCTATGAAGAAGGCAAAGCACTGGGTTATGTGTGGGTGGCCACTACTTGTACGTATAGTACGGACCATTAGATGCCTAGCAAGCGCTGAAGTACATTCAACAATAGGCAGCACAAAGGTAATGTCGGGTGTCCATCCTCCTTTCTTTCGTCTATTCCTCATTTTCGATGATGCGATCCGCCTCTGGAATAAGTATATACCCATGTCAACATAACGGATATCGAGCCCACTCTGTTGACGGCCTGTCAGCGGGATATTCTCTCCCAAAATACGTTCCAAAGTCAACCCGCTCAATCAAACTTAAGCAAACGGTTGCAGAGAACATAGAACTGAGATCAGCAAGACGTCTGCTGTAGTCAACTGCTGTCGTCAATCGACCCGACCGTTTTCACTGTCTCGCCAATTGCACTCTCCTAGTGTGTTGAGTACCTCATCAGATGCTCTCTGTTCACTAGTGGTGGCAGCTTGAAACTAAGTAAGTACTTACTTAGTTTTACTTAGTTATTTTGAAAATGAGTACTTAGTTTCTTACTTACTTGGTTTTATTTTTGGAAAACTAAGTATACTTACTCATACTCATACTTAGTTTTCTAGGCCCGTACTTACTTAGTTGTGCAAAATTTACTAAGTACTTTTTCATACTTACTCAGTTTTACTTAGTTTTAAAAAACTAAGTAAGAAACTAAGTAAACCAAATTCTTGATATTATGGCCTACTCTAGCGCTGTATATTCGCACATTGGCGGGTTTGTTCTGGCCCTTTTACAATGTGCTGCTCAAAGAATGTCAAAATTGCAAAATAACTTTGCCTTGGAAACCACTTGCGGCCCTGCTAACCTCGAGTTGACAATTTACCAGCATTTACAAGACCAGGCTTACATCTATTTTCGTGTGTTTGCTTACTCAGTTTACTTACTTAGTTTACTTAGATTTTTCGAGTACTTACTCAGTTTTGTTAGAAACTAAGTAAGTACGTTTTACTTACTTAGTTTTACTTGGTTTTCTGAAAAACTAAGTACTTACTTGGTTACTTACTTAGTTTTATTTTTGGAAAATTGCCACCACTACTGTTCACCGCATTGTGTCGTTCTGTGCCGATCATACAGACGCCGTCTCTTCGTCTTCTGCCGGCAGCTCGAGAATATCCACGAAACTGGCCGGGGAAAACGCCCATCCGATGGAAACTGCCGTAGCGCAGAGACAACTCCCTGCCTACATACTACATACTGCTGAAGACTGAGCAGAAGATGACGGATGAAAGCGCATCAGGGCTGGCCATACTGACTGAACCGATTTGGACTCGATTTTCAAGTGTTTTGTCAGTAACTATAGAGCCTGGAAGATCCGCTTCCATATAGTTTGACTGAAACATCTATTGGCGCATAATGTGACTGTCGCCGGAGCCTACCCTAGTTTGCCAAGAAACGACTCGTTGTCCTCCGCTCACTGGGTTGAGATTGAATGGATTAGAATTCAGGATTGGTTTGGTTTTTCTACGGTTTTACTTAGGCGGACTTCAAAACATTTTACAAAGGTGATTACCCAGTTCGATACACACAGCTCCAGTGCCAGTCCAAGGGCAACTGACTCGTTTGTGGAAACAATCACTCACTGCACTACTCCGTTGCATGGTGAGGCAGCCTCTGAAGAGAATGTAGGACCGAAAAAATCGACCTGTAACAGAAAGGCTCGCTGCTCGACTCAACTTGTTTCGCTCCTTAAACGCTTTCCGCTAGAGGGTGTCATGAAACAATTCTCCTGGCATAAAGATCCGGTTCGCAGCGTGTGTTTGGGATATTGCGGTGGCCCACTCAGTCTGACACTGCTCTAGCTCGGATGGCGAGATGCTCTGCCTCTACAGTAAACGTATCTGTCATCGGTAAAGGCGGTACATATCAACAAAGATTTTTTGCGGTCGTGAACTGATCCCCGTTAGAATTGTTCAGCAGCGACAATTCTAGAGGCACGCTTTGATGACGAATGGCTCTTACAAGCCCCTTTGACTTTCTCAAACGCATATAACGAGTGACCAGAATGTCTACATACATAGGTAGCTGCGCGAGCTGTCTTCTCATGTGTTGTTTGCCTCTCCATTAGCGAGAAACCCGAGAGCGTGTGTTCATCCACTTACACATTATTGCAGCTCACCTCAAAGGGAGTTTTCTGTACCTTGTACTACTACAATGCGCATAGAGCGACAGCATGACTTTGAAAGTGGCCGTATTCCCCGACAGTCCTTACATGGAACCCTGCGTCGCGACTCTCAACTCTCTTCTACCGTCGGACAACTGCTCTGATCTGGGATTCGCCGCTGACATCTTGGGAAAGGTGTTGCATGTGGCCGATGTGCCATACACAACTGCTCTGTGGAGAGAGTGGGCCACCAGAAGCTATGGTTTCTACAACGAGACCACTGAGAAGTGGGGAGGACTGTTGGGATTGGTGGAAGCTGGAGAATTCGACATCATCGCTTCGGCATACCAATACACTACCAAAAGAGTGGCCAGTTTCGACTATTTGTACCCAGTCTTCCACGAGCGGCCGGAAGTGTACCTGATGAGGTCCCCAGAAGACAGCGACCCCATTGAAAGGGCCAGCAAAGTGCTGAGAGTGTTCAGCGCTGATTTCTACCTGTCACTCGTAGCGATACTGTTACTCATTGGGGTGACACTGAAGGTTGGCTTGGCAGCAACGAGAAAGGCCAGGAAGCAAGCATGTGAGTTGTTGGTTTTTGGCAGGTTTCATTTGGGGTACAGAATAGGGCTTCTTTGCGGAAAGACCCAGTAGAGACTCGTGTTTCTTCACTGGGAATACCTTCAGCGATGCACGATGGGTCAACTGCTGACACTCAAGAGAACTTTGCTTGGGCCCGCCTCTTGAGCCTGCAGCTGGCCTACTTCCTGTTGTTGACCACTGGCATCTATCGGACGCGGTTGCTGGCAGAACTGATGGTCAAATCCGAGAAGCATGGAGTAGAAAACTTTGAGGTACAGTTGACTGGGTACGGCATTTATCAAATCCTGCAATCGAAGCAGTTCCTGCCGGTTACAGCAGCTTGTCAGTGGTCTGGAGGAGGGCAGTCTGCAGTTCATCGACCTCAGTTTGAACAACTTCTTCCACGAGCGCATCAACACATCCACTCTGCAGCACTACAGGTGTGGAACTGCTGCAGCTATTATCCTCCAGATGGAAGAGGAGTCAGAGCACTACATTGCTCATACCACAGTGTAATTACAGTGGCGTTCGGCAAAACGTCTACAGAGCTAGAACACTGCGTATTGCTGCATTAATCTCGTTAGCGTTTTGTGACCGTCTCCAGAGCTCTTCGAGGGGCGCTGAAGTCCAATCCAGTGGTCGTCCAGCCGGACTTCGAAGAGCTCGTGAAGCAGCTGGCGACTCAGAAGTCTCCTCGTCTGGTGACTGCGCAAGAGGAGGCCGTAGCCACTCAGCTGATGTCAAGGCACTGCTCCCTGCAAACGCTGCAGTTGAGAGAGAGCGCCGACTTCCACTCCTTCATTCTGAGAAAGGGATTGGATCCTCCGGTGGTTCGCCGTCTCAATCGAGCCATCGTCCGCCTACTGCCCGTTGCTCAAAGGGTGGGTACGCATCGCAGACAGTGGCGGATCCAGGATTTGGAATGGGGGGGGGGGCGGAACTTTTGAGGCCACAGGAGGGACCAAGATGCTATAAAAGCACATAAAAAAATTTGCGCCGCAGGCTAAAATTTTTGCCGATTTTGCCCTATGTTAGTACAAAAATGCTTTAAAATAGCGCCGCAGGCAAAAATTTTGGCCGATTCTGGCCTATCTTGGTACAAAAGTGCTATGAAATAGCGCCGCAAGCGAAAATATTTTGCTCTGGAGGTGCTGCCGCGCAATTTTTTTTCGGGAGGGTAAATGAGGGGGCGGTTTGGCCGAATTGGGGGGGGGGGGCGGACGCACAACCGCCCTCCCCCCGCTACTGATCGCAGATTGTGAAGCCATTAGCGCGCCGGTTGGCAAACACGAGTAGCTCTGTATCAGAAAGATGAACGGGGTGCCAACGCTCAGTTACATGCCTTACTGATTCCTCTCTTGGAACGTTTTCCACTAGACGACGTTTCCGTTAACCTGATTCTTGCTCCTAACGCACACACAGGTCAAGCCGCAAGAGACGACGACAACATTCTATACGCATGTAATCTCTTCCAGATTCGCGATCGGTACACGGAGAAGGCGCGGCTAAAGTGCAGCGTGGAACTGGGGAAGGAGCGCGAGGGAAGAAGGTTCGAGGTGTCTCCGCTCAGTCTCCTCACTCTGTTGGGAGTCCTTCTGTTGTGGTTAGTCGGCTGCTCCACTGCCTTCCTCCTCTTCGCTGCAGAGCTTTTCACTTGGGTGATTCGCAGGTGAACCGAAGGAAGTCACCGCTGGCACTACGTACGCTTGTAGTTCACCACAAGTGCCTGGCGGAGCGAAAGTTTCGGTGTGTCAACGCAACAGAATCGAGACGGCTTTAAATGATGGTTACCCTGCGTCCAAATACAGTACGTACACACAACGTACACAGGAATCCGTTTTGCAGGTGCATGTCGGAGCAAATCGTGCCGATAAGCAATTATAGTGTTGGTCTCGTCAATCTTTCTCACTTCCATTTCCAGAATGGTGGCTTCAAAAGCGCATCTCCAAACTGAGTACCTAACAACGTCTACCAATTGCTTCTGCACTCTACCACTTGCAAACAACGTGATAACGAAACATACACCGCGGCAAACGCATTGCCGATTCATCATTCTCAATCGTCAGCTGCTGCAATTGTGGACGGCTACAGTGCACCACGAATGCACGTCGGGCGGGTGATGGCTTCAAAGAGTAGACCTCTCGAAATTGTTCAGGAAGAGCGTAATGCTCACTTCTTCCACTTGCACAGTCGTTGGAGTGATGCATATGGTTTCTTCCAATGCAACAACTGTCGTCAGATACAGCGCACCCAATGGACTCCCATACATGTCATTGGTCTAAGCGATCTCATCGAATCTCCGATCGACGGCCTTCTCCCGACTCAATGAGTTGCCGACTCCATTTTGAAAGATTTCGCCACAATTACACATATCAGTGTGGTTAAGAAATGTACTCGTCTCAATCAATTAATCAATCAATGTTTTTATTGCTGGACACACCGACGAAACACAACAGTGTCACAAACCGCGCTAGGCACAGGGCGGCACAGCATGAACACAAAGACGATGACGATACCCTCAATTCTACGAAGACGTGTTGGGCGCCTACCTAATCACGACCTTAGGCAAGCACCGCTTACCTTCCAGCAACACGATAAACTCCGACGAGTCCACGTAACCACAGAAACGCATATAGCTGCCTGAGACAATGACCTCTGGCATGAGATTCCAATACTTAGACACAGAATAGAAGAACAAATTGCCTGTAGCAACAGTCCTACTCAAGAGTTTTGGAATGGCTTAGTCTAGCACTTCTTCTATCGGTGGTTGTTGGAAATCCGGGCCGCGCAAAACTACAATTGTACAGCTTGAAGAACAGCTTAGCTTGGTAGACAAAACTCTACTCCACAGGGGTCGCCACTCTAGCCTAGTCAGGAGGTCAGCAAAAGAGCGTTTGTGTGCGTCGGATTGATGGCCATGAAATAGCCGTCTTCAAAGTAAAAGATGTCGCAAATTCTAGCAGGGGAGAGGCACAGCCGGCCTAAGCAGGCGGTGAAGTAGATGGAGGAGTGTTCACTCCACTCGCAGTTTGCACTAAAACTCGGTCGGCGTCGCGCCTGGCGGGTCTCAACTGAGGCTTAGCGCGACCACCAACTTCAGGGCGCGCTTCGCGCGCCCTGAAGTCGGTCACCGGTCGCGTTAAGCCTAAGTTTCGACCGCCAGACTGCGACGCCATAACCATAGGCTCTCTAGGTGGTCCGACGCGGGAGTACGGTAGAAAATTCTAAATCTTAATTTTTTTCCGACATTTAAAAAATCGTAGCTCGAATTTGCGACGGTGGATCCTCGCAAACTCTTCTTTCTGACTTAGAGCCTTCTATGACCTTTCGATCAAGACCAAAACCGCCGAGATCCGTCTTGCCGTTCGGGAGATCCGCGGTGACAAAGGTCCCGGGTCTTGAGCGGAAAATTTGGATTTTCGACTTTGAATGGATTTTTGGGCCGGAAGGCGTGCTTTTAGCGGCAAATTGACTATTGCAACGTGTTCAGCGTCAAAAGTTGGTCTAGACGAACTGTCTTGACCATTTTGAGGTACCGCACCCCGGCCGCGCCGAATTTTTGAATCCCGGGGTCAAATTTTCGTAATTGTGTTTTCACCTGGTTCGGGGGTTTCCGACGACGCTGAACACGAATCCGGTGTTTGTTTTGCGATTTTGGACGCCATTACCCTGCTATCGGCACCCGGCCGGACAAAATTGGGTCCCGGGGTCAAATTTTCAAAATTGCGGTGACCGTTGTGTCTGGGCTTTCTGACGCCGCAGAACGCGAATCCGACGTTTGCTTGGCGATTTGCGGTGTATTTAGGCCGATTATCGCGAGGGACGGAACGCCTCTTGGAGTTTGGTCTCTGGAGGTGGAACTGTGCCGAGTGAAAGAAGAAGGATGTAGTCAGGCCCGCAGACCGAAACCGCGTGATTTATTCCGTAGGCCGTAGATCGTAGGCCTGAGCAGGAGGAGATCGTAGGCCTGAGCCTAGGCTAAGCATACTAGGCGGAGATCGTAGGCCTGAGCAGGAGGAGATAGTAGGCCTGAGCCTAAGCCTAAGCCTTAGCGTAAGCCTGAATCTAATACTGACTTTAAATCAAATCCATATGTTTACAGCTGCGTCTTCCTCTCAAAAGTTAAAAGCGCTTTGTTCAATTTCAAAAGCGCTTTCTTCATTTTCAACAACTTTAAAAGCGCATTCTTCAAAATCAAAAGCGCAATGTTTATTTTAAGCGCTCTGAAATGAAAAGCTCTTTCTTCAAAGTTAAAACCGGATGTAACAAATTTAAAGCAGCGAATATGTGTCCCCTAACTTAAACACACCGGCCCCCGCCCGCCCACCCAAGCTGCGCATGCCTTTCTCGAATATGGATTCTGGACGTCCAGAAAGCGTATGCGAGTGTTCGACTGCGCGCCTTTCTCGAACACGGATTCTGGACGTCCAGAAAGCGTATACGAGTGTTCGACTGCGCGCCTTTCTCGAATACGGATTCTGGACGTCCAGAAAGCGTATACGAGTGTTCGACTGCGCGCCTTTCTCGAACACGGATTCTGGACGTCCAGAAAGCGTATGCGAGTGTTCGACTGCGCGCCTTTCTCGAATACGGATTCTGGACGTCCAGAAAGCGTATACGAGTGTTCGACTGCGCGCCTTTCTCGAACACGGATTCTGGACGTCCAGAAAGCGTATACGAGTGTTCGACTGCGCGCCTTTCTCGAACACGGATTCTGGACGTCCAGAAAGCGTATACGAGTGTTCGACTGCGCGCCTTTCTCGAACACGGATTCTGGACGTCCAGAAAGCGTATACGAGTGTTCGACTGCGCGCCTTTCTCGAATACGGATTCTGGACGTCCAGAAAGCGTATACGAGTGTTCGACTGCGCGCCTTTCTCGAACACGGATTCTGGACGTCCAGAAAGCGTATACGAGTGTTCGACTGCGCGCCTTTCTCGAATACGGATTCTGGACGTCCAGAAAGCGTATACGAGTGTTCGACTGCGCGCCTTTCTCGAACACGGATTCTGGACGTCCAGAAAGCGTATGCGAGTGTTCGACTGCGCGCCTTTCTCGAATACGGATTCTGGACGTCCAGAAAGCGTATACGAGTGTTCGACTGCGCGCCTTTCTCGAATACGGATTCTGGACGTCCAGAAAGCGTATACGAGTGTTCGACTGCGCGCCTTTCTCGAACACGGATTCTGGACGTCCAGAAAGCGTATACGAGTGTTCGACTGCGCGCCTTTCTCGAATACGGATTCTGGACGTCCAGAAAGCGTATGCGAGTGTTCGACTGCGCGCCTTTCTCGAATACGGATTCTGGACGTCCAGAAAGCGTATACGAGTGTTCGACTGCGCGCCTTTCTCGAACACGGATTCTGGACGTCCAGAAAGCGTATACGAGTGTTCGACTGCGCGCCTTTCTCGAATACGGATTCTGGACGTCCAGAAAGCGTATACGAGTGTTCGACTGCGCGCCTTTCTCGAATACGGATTCTGGACGTCCAGAAAGCGTATACGAGTGTTCGACTGCGCGCCTTTCTCGAATACGGATTCTGGACGTCCAGAAAGCGTATACGAGTGTTCGACTGCGCGCCTTTCTCGAATACGGATTCTGGACGTCCAGAAAGCGTATACGAGTGTTCGAATGCGCGCCATTCTCGAACACGGATTCTGGACGTCCAGAAAGCGTATACGAGTGTTCGACTGCGCGCCTTTCTCGAATACGGATTCTGGACGTCCAGAAAGCGTATACGAGTGTTCGACTGCGCGCCTTTCTCGAACACGGATTCTGGACGTCCAGAAAGCGTATACGAGTGTTCGACTGCGCGCCTTTCTCGAATACGGATTCTGGACGTCCAGAAAGCGTATACGAGTGTTCGACTGCGCGCCTTTCTCGAACACGGATTCTGGACGTCCAGAAATCGTATGCGAGTGTTCGACTGCGCGCCTTTCTTGAATACGGATTCTGGACGTCCAGAAAGCGTATACGAGTGTTCGACTGCGCGCCTTTCTCGAACACGGATTCTGGACGTCCAGAAAGCGTATACGAGTGTTCGACTGCGCGCCTTTCTCGAACACGGATTCTGGATGTCCAGATGGGGGGGGAAGAAAGCGTATACGAGTGTTCGACTGCGCGCCTTTCTCGAATACGGATTCTGGACGTCCAGAAAGCGTATCGAGTGTTCGAGGGGGGGGTGTTGCTGCGCGCCTTTCTCGAATACGGATTCTGGACGTCCAGAAAGCGTATACGAGTGTTCGACTGCGCGCCTTTCTCGAACACGGATTCTGGACGTCCAGAAAGCGTATACGAGTGTTCGACTGCGCGCCTTTCTCGAACACGGATTCTGGACGTCCAGAAAGCGTATACGAGTGTTCGACTGCGCGCCTTTCTCGAATACGGATTCTGGACGTCCAGAAAGCGTATACGAGTGTTCGACTGCGCGCCTTTCTCGAATACGGATTCTGGACGTCCAGAAAGCGTATACGAGTGTTCGACTGCGCGCCTTTCTCGAATACGGATTCTGGACGTCCAGAAAGCGTATACGAGTGTTCGACTGCGCGCCTTTCTCGAACACGGATTCTGGACGTCCAGAAAGCGTATACGAGTGTTCGACTGCGCGCCTTTCTCGAATACGGATTCTGGACGTCCAGAAAGCGTATACGAGTGTTGCGCGCCTTTCTTGTTGGGTCGAGCTGCGCGCCTTTCTTTTTGCGCGCCTTTCTCGAATACGGATTCTGGACGTCCAGAAAGCGTATGCGAGTGTTAGACTGCTCGCCTTTCTCGAATACGTATCGTGTGAGCTGCGCTCTCGGATTCTGGAAGTCCGTTTTTTGGGGAGAAAGCGTATACGAGTGTTCGACTGCGCGCCTTTCTCGAACACGGATTCTGGACGTCCAGAAAGCGTATACGAGTGTTCGACTGCGCGCCTTTCTCGAACACGGATTCTGGACGTCCAGAAAGCGTATACGAGTGTTCGACTGCGCGCCTTTCTCGAATACGAATTCTGGACGTCCAGAAAGCGTATGCGAGTGTTCGACTGCGCGCCTGTCTCGAACACGGAGTCTGGACGACCAGAAAGCGTATACGAGTGTTCGACTGCGCGCCTTTCTCGAATACGGATTCTGGACGTCCAGAAAGCGTATACGAGTGTTCGACTGCGCGCCTTTCTCGAACACGGATTCTGGACGACCAGAAAGCGTATACGAGTGTTCGACTGCGCGCCCCTTTCTCGATGATCGGTCCAGAAAAGCGTATACGAGTGTTCGACTGCGCGCCTTTCTCGAACACGGATTCTGGACGTCCAGAAAGCGTATACGAGTGTTCGACTGCGCGCCTTTCTCGAATACGGATTCTGGACGTCCAGAAAGCGTATACGAGAGGAGTTCATTCGGCACAGCACCAACATGATGCGAAAGGGCCACCTTCACGGAGAAAATTGGGCGAAACACAAAAAACTTTCTTACACTGCGACTTTTTCGACTCCGGGGTCGAAAATTGCGATTTTCGCATTTCGGCGTCTATAGCGCTCGAATGCGTTGCCGAATCGTTCCAAAAGTGCTTTCAAACGTTTCTGCGCTTTAATCTGGCCCCGAAAAGTGTTTTTTGAAATTTGTAGAGCTACAGTATCCCTGCCGCGTCGGTTTGAATTTTGGGCGTCGGGTCGACTTTGCCAATATTATGCTCGATTTCTGGGTTTTCGGGGGCGCTGATTACGAATTTGGCATTTGTTCAGCGTATACGTTTCAGTCAGCAGGGATGGCGGTGGGTCACTCATGATCAATGCTGTCATCCATCCTCCTTCTGTACTTTTAAAGTCAGATGAAACAAGTCAGTTCTGCTGGCGCTAGTCAGATGAGGTGTTGGCCATGGCGAGACAGTGACACAATCGTTGGCCCGGTTGAAAATACAAGAGTCGCAGGGCTACGCCAGAAATCTTGGGGTGGGGATTTTGGGCGCTTTTAATAAATCGCTTTGCGCTTTTAATAAAGTCACGAAGCGCTTTTAAATGGCAACTAGCGCTTTTAATTTGCCACGACAGCTTTTGCTTGCCCCTCTTCGGAAATGGCAGGAGGCGCTTTTTTAAATGGCAGAACGCGCTTTTAAATGGCATGTTGCGCTTTTAATTCCTCCGGCAGTATTTATTCTGGACTTGACGCGATGGGAGGAGCGTTTTAATGGCACGCAGCAATGGTCATGTCATCGCTGTTTGCGCGACAGGGCAAAGCAGGGAAGGGGCTCAGCCGGCCTAAGCAGGAGGTGAATTATATGGAGGAGTGTTTATTCCACTTACAGTTTGCACTAAAACTCGGTCGGCGTCACGCCCTGGCCGGGTCGAGACTGAGGCTTAAGCGCGACCACCAACTTCAGGGCGCCTCCGCGCGCCCTGAAGTGCGGGGTCACCGGTCGCGTTAAGCCTCAGGGCTGGAGACCCGCCAGGCGCGACGTCCGACCGAGTTTTCATGCAAACTGTAAGTGGGGTGAACACTCCACCGTATACTTCACCTCCTGCTGCAGGCTGCAAAGTAAGCTCCTTGCACGCATTGACTCAAAAATCTACGTTTTCTGTAGAAGTCCGGAGAACGTATACAGGCCTGCGCGTTCCTCCAATACGGATTCTGGACGGCGTGGCGCTTGCAGAATCTGCATATATACGGATCTTGGACAGTGCAGCGTCCCGAAAACGGATATAAGGATTCTGGACGAATGCGGAAACTGGACGTAACAGCTTCACGTCTCACGCAAGATTTCGTTCGCATGGTATGTAGAGTGATTCGTTCTCCGTTGATCTCAATTCTCAGAAAACGATCGTGGCGAATTCGTGTCTCCCTTTCGGGAGTCTGGTTTCGAGTAGCGTCCACTCGTTGGTGGAGCGGTCCCAGCGCTCGATGGAGTCAAGAAAGATGTCTTCGCCCCAGTTGAAGCCTCCAATGGCATAGAGGGAGCCACCACGCCACTCGACTAGGCCGTGGTTGATCCGGCTGACCTTCATGGGTGAAAAGTGGGACCATGCGTCCCTCTCTACTGAGTACTGCTCGCATGAGGAGACGATGTCGTGCCCGAGACCACCCTCCTGAACGGCTTCGCCGCCGCACACCACAATGACGCCGCTCTCTGAGAGGACGGCTGCTTTGGCGTGCCCTCTGGGGGTCTTCATGGGCGCCAGCTGGCTCCAGCGCCAGCTGGACGTCTCCAGACGCTGCAGATGGCTTTCAGCGGGCTCTCCAGTGTTCATCCGCCCACCAATCATGTAGAAGTTCTCTCGATAGGCGACGGCCACAGCCGCGTAGACGGGATGGAGCGGCTGACGGTCGAGGAGCGACCAACCGGCAACTTCCGCAGAAAAGGAGTAGCGTTCGCACTTCTCGTTTAGACACACGACAAAGTGGTCGTCTGAAGTGTCGAGCGAACGAAGAAACAAGCTTTCTTTGCCAACCATAAGGCGTACTTACCAATGGCTGCACCACATGGGTAGCGTCCCTTAACAGTTGAGAGGTTTGCAACGGTAGTGAATTCTCCCCCTCCAGTGCCAGTGGCGTCAGTCCATTTCCAAGCTCTCCATTTTCCCGAGTCAACCACAAGAAAGCTCCTCTTCACTCGGCCACTGTTCTGCCTACAACGTGCCCGCAAGCGTCAACCAAAACGTTCCTAAAGTGGCGGGAAGGGGGAGGGGGGAGGGGGAAGAAAGTTTCTTTAGAACCTCCGAAGGGTGGCGCGTCCAAAGGTAGCGGAAGTCATTCCGAGAAGTTTTCTTAACAGGTGTCAATATTAGTCTGGACTTGTCATCGCTTAGGGCGTGGGGTGAGGGGGAGTGGTAACGGAGGAAAGGGGGGGGGGCGGGATGGGGGTGGGGTTTTTTGGGAGGGGGGGATTTATGGTATAGTACTACTGGACCTGAGGAAAGTGCCAGCCAACACGGGATGACTTTCCGTCTCGTCGGGAAGAGAGACGTTCCAAGGTTTCACTTGGCTGATTAGCGGCTCGAAGGAGAGAATCGACGCCGTATGCCAGCTGCCTTTCTCCATTCCGCCAATGATCAAAATTTGCCCGTCTAAAATATCCACTCCGCATAGCTGCGAATAACAATATGAACATGTACATCAAAAGTACGCTGACGTGCTCAACAAGTACTACTTGTAGGTACCGTAAATACTCTAATATAAGCCCACGGGGGGCTTATTTTTTTCAACCCCCCTTTAGGGGGGGGGGGGTACTATTGGAGGGGGGGGGGGGCTTATTGAGGGGGGGGGCTTAATATTTCGACCCTTCTTCCAGAGACCCAAGGTACACAAAATGTAAGTATGCCATACAGAATATGCCTTCCAGGCACTGAATATTCTTAACATAGCATGTACTAACTAAGGGTATATTTACTACATATAGTAGTTGTAGTAGTACTATAGTACAGTATACATGCATACAGTATGCCTTATAGTACACATACAGGGTTTTTTTTAGATGACCACTTTTCGTTCGGCCAGATTTTGTGCAAAACTAAACCAATGTAAGTGAAACTTTAACACATGGTCAGAAAGGCTTTGCCATTTTGTATGTTAGATGCCCCGCTCAATTGGTTTTGCACTGCGAAAATTACAGGGTATCAAAGTTCAGGCCGGAAATCTCACGATCGGCCGACTTTGAAGCACGGTAACTCGGTTGTTCCGCCGCTTTTGCGGACGCGGCAAATTGCATCTGAAAGGTCTTTAAACAAGCTTTAATTTGCCGTAAGAACGAACTTTCTATGCCGTCTAACGGCCGAGTTACAGCTCGTCGAATATTCTTGGCATTGGTCAAAGTCCCTCTTTCCCAGCGGATGGCGGTCCTCGACTCTCCAGAACGCGTTATCAGAAACTTTGACGGTCGGTAACTCGGCCGTTGGACGACATAGGAAGTTCGTTCTTGTGGCAAATTAAAGCTTGTTTAAAGACCTTTCAGACGCAATTTGCCGCGTCCGCAAATGCGGCGGAACGACCGAGTTACCGTGCTTCAAAGTCGGCCGATCGTGAGATTTCCGGCCTGAACTTTGACACCCTGTAATTTCCGCAGTGCATGACCAATTTAGCTGGGCATCTAACAAACAAAATGGCAAAGCCTTTCTGACCATGTGTTAAAGTTTCACTTACATTGGTTTAGTTTTGCACAAAATCTGGCCGAACGAAAAGTGGTCATCTAAAAAAAACCCTGTACATGTAATATAGTACATGAGGTAGGGGGTACTATTGGAGGGGGGGGGGGGGGAAGGCTTATTTTTTAAACCTCCCTCTAGGGTGGGGGAGGGGGTACTATTGGAGGGGGGGGGGGCTTACTAGAGTATTTACGGTAGGTACAATTTTCGCTCGACTGATCATCGTCCGTTCGCGACGAGAGCAGCAGAAGCAGCAGCAACGTTGACAGTAATGCAGTCAGTGCGACTGACAGACCGCAATAGATTTTGTGTCTGCCGCCCATTTCGATCGTGCGAAAACGCTTCGCTCTGCAGGTTCGCCTTTCTGGCGTTTGCAACACAACACTATCCTCCACAAAAGGAGCGCAGGGTATGGGTCAGTATCGCTTCTCAGTTTCCACAAACTTTGGCTTTAGCTAGACGCCGTTCGCAGTAAACACAAAACGATCGCGCTCGTCCCAAGAACTGTAGATGTTTCACGCTCCCTTGATAGGCAGCAGCTGCCCGATCTTTGGGGATAAGCCGCCAATGGTGTATATTCGCACCGCACGGCTGGACATCGTCAGAATGAGTCTTGAACCGACGCTTGGGTAGGCGCGTCAATCCTTTGGAAACCATTGTCAAGTAATGAATGACACATCGAGGGTGATCGCAGCGATGAAGTCGGCTAAAACTCAACTGTTCCTGAAACATTCGCAGTGGAACGAGGAGTGCCTGGACACGACGCGACTGCCTGCTGCCACGGCCTAACGCAACTCACGGTCAAGGGCCCCTTCGTCAACTGGCCAGCAGTGTTCAAGTTTTCCATTCTGATGGTGCTGATGAGTCTGCTGCTCTTTGGGTTAAGCACGTGACCCGGGTACTCCTCCAGGACCAGTCAGTGGGGAATGGGCCTCGAGTGTCTCCAGGAAGCCTTCGTCTGTGTGACGGGGCTTCTTGGAATTGTCTTGGCCAAGAAGTGCTACAGTGGATGTGCGTCACACGTCTTCTTCCGCCTGGTTGTTTCACCACAATGCAGGAACAGTTTGGTTTATCAGTTTGGTTTATGCAGGAACCAAACAACTATCCTGAGTCGACAGGACACGCCATGTAGATTCACTAGTTGGTACCAACAGTCACAGTCTTACGCTGTATGCTCTGTGCTTAGTACTGAGGTCGGGAGGGGGGGGGGGGGGGGGGGCACCGCCTCTCCAAACCTCAATTACGGCCTCTCAGCCACCCAGTCATCAGAGACTTTTCCGTGAGATTTTTCCGTGAGGGCACAGCGTTCTAGAATGTCAGGTTGGATTTATCGGAGATCGTTCTCGATGATTGTATCTCTGAGGCCGTGACACTGCTGACCGCCCCCCCCCCAAGATCAGCAGCGATCCACAGACTTCCATACAAAACCGTTCTTTCTTTGACCTCAGACAGACTTCAGGGAAGGTGATGGAATCACTTACAACAGCGAAGCAATCTGTGTTTGGGATAGATAGGTACAATATGTAGGTACGTACACTGTACAGTATGTAGGTGGAGTCGAGTGGTAGAAGGCAGGCGTTGGCCTCCCTCACGCTCAGCAGACGGACTTCAGACTCGAGAGCACTGCTGGTACTGGAGTTGTTGTTGTAGCCTTCCGAAGAAGGAGAAGGGTGACGCCTCGTCTGTTTGTGTCCAGAGGTCGTCGTCGGCCCACCCCTCAGGGGCCACAGGGGTTCAGCCCTGGCCCAGGCAGGCGCGTATCCCTCTGGGAGACCTCTAGATGGCCCTTTGACCCCCAGATTTCTCCGGGGGAGAGTTCCCCGTAGTCTGCGACTTGTCGTCGCAAGTTCACCGGGTCCACCGCGGGAACATGGGTAGGTTAGGGACTGGCCAGGGCCCGGGTGCAGCAATTTATAGTCCAGGCTCCTTCGCCAAATTAATGGTAGGCTGACAGCATAATTCGTGTCGCCCATTGTGGCCACTACAGGTGGCCGAGAAAGGCGCTGGATCGGTGTGGAGACACTGTGCCGGATGTTTAGACAAGTGATACGTGACACTCCTTGAGTGTCAGATAGGCACTCCGTGTGATTGTTTTAGCAGACGGGGGCACAGAAACGCCAACAAGTGTTGCATTCCCGTTAAATTTGTTTGTTCCCAATTTTTTCGCCCGGCCTCAGCCGGGCGAACCCCTACGAGAGCTTTTCGTGCGTGCGTCCGTGCGTTCGTTCGTTCGTTCGTCCGTTCGTTACGCTCTCAGATCTCGCCGTTGGAAAGTCGTAGGAAGGAGATCTTGTGCATCCACACAAAGATTTGTTGAAGTTTAAGCTGCTTGAAAATGTTGAAATTTTAAAATTCTGGCAAAAACCTTGAAAATATACCTAAATTCTTTAATTATAAAATCTAGAACTATTTGCTAAATACTTGGCAGACTATGCCCGATACATCGGTGCAAAGAAGTTTTGAAACTTAAGCCGTTTGAAATTGCCGTAATTTGGGAATTTTGACAAAAACCTTCAAAATATCCCTAATTTCGTTAATTATAAAATCTAGAACAAGTTGCTAAATACTTGGCAGCCTATGCCCGACACAACCATGTAAAGAAATTATTAAATTTAAGCCGTTTGAAATTGTCGAAAATTTGGGAATTTTGACAATACCCTTGAAAATATCCCTAATTTCGTTAATTATAAAATCTAAAACTATTTGATAAATACTTGGCAGACTATGCTCGACACATCCGTGAAAAGAAACTTTGAAATTTTAGCTGTTTGAAATTGTCGAAATTTGGGGATTTTAACAAAATCCTTACAAATATCCCAAATTTCGTTAATTATATTCGTTAAAAATATTTGCTAAATACTTGGCAGACAATGCTCAATACATCCGTGCAAAGAAGTTTTGAAATTTAAGCTGTTTGAATTTGTCGAAATTTGGGATTTTTGACAAAAACCTTTAAAATATCCCTAATTTCGTGAATTCTAAAATCGGAAACTATGTCACAAATTCATCGCGTCTTATGCCCTTTCCATTTCAGCAAAAACTTTGTCGATACGACTTGTAAATAAAAATGTCAATTTTGACATTTTCATATTTTAATTGTAAATATCTCGAAATAGCGAAATTAGCAACAGAAACGGACAACGGCACGTTACTCAGCGCATTCGACTCCATCGGGTGGCACTAACCGTCATGTCTAGTTGTTCCGGACACACACACCCACGGAGGAACGAACAGACAAGAGCGTCCGTGTATATGCTGCATCCGGACGGCGCAATCCTCCAGAATGTGCAATATTGCACGATCTGGAGGGGTGCCCCTCCAAACTGCGCAATATGGCGCTTTCTGAAGGGCAGCCCCTCCAGAACGCGCAATCAGCTGCTAGAACATTGAATTCTTTAACTTTTACGTTTAATTCTTTTACCAGGAAGTTGTTTCCTTCCATATCAGGCTATGCTTAGGCTCGCCCTGCGCCCAGAAACGGATCACAAGAGTCTAGTCGGCGTCGCAGTCTGGCGGGTCGAAGCTTAGGCTTAACGCGACCGGTGACCGACTTCAGGGCGCGCGGAGCGCGCCCTGAAGTTGGTGGTCGCGCTAAGCCTCAGTTTTCGACCCGCCAGGCGCGACGTCGACAGAGTGTTAGTGCAAACTGTAAGTGGGATGAACACTCCTCCGTCTAATTCACCTCCTGCTCAGGCCTGCTGAGCCCCGCCGACCAGAGATTGCGCGGTTTGGAGGGGCCGCCCTCCAGAACGCGCCATATTGCGTAGTCTGGAGGAAAACCCTCCAGATTGCGCAATCTGGCTGGATTGCGGAAAGTGGATGCAACATATATACTCGCCGCCCTGGGGGGCGGCGAAAAAATATTCTGGCAATTGAAACCGATGCAAGTTCACAATACTAAGAGCAACAAGCGAAACGCTTCTCACGAGAGGATTTGCCGACGCGGCTGACAAGGCAGCGGCGACCGTCACAAGACGAATCCACTTTGACATTTTGCAGCTACAGCACAATACTAACGTCGTTAGGAATAAGGTCAAGTGAAGTGAAGTTAAGCACTGTTCGGATCTAGTTCTTTATAGACGGTTGCAGAAAGAAGGCCCAGTCATCTCTGGATCCGGTTGGACAATGGAGAACTTAGAGAATGGCGTCATTGTTCCATCCCCAGTTCAGTTGAGCCTCTCAGTGAATCAAAGAGCAAACTTTGAACGCAAACATGACAACGGAACTACCTAGACGCCAAAGATGAGTGTGGTCGAAAAAAGTGTCCTATGCTTTCTGACGTATTAGCGCAACGCTTTTGGTAGCGTCTAGTCATCAGCGCGCTTCCCTCTCGTCATTTTCTGACTCCATCAGACCATACAACGCTACTTGCCAATCTTTCTCAAAGTTGCGTGACGTGCTCATTGCTGGTTACTGTGCTGTTACGACCCACTTATGAAATGTCAAGGGACAGGGCAAGTTATCAACTGTCATTCGAAAGATGGGTCAGGCAGTTTCGGTATGAAACACGCACAGTGGCATGCATACCACACCGCATACCTGTGCATATTGGTAACACAACCTTGGCAAAGGATGCTCGGTACGAAGAAAGTTACAGCAGTGGGCTATGTATGAGTCGGTGGGCACTGCTTGTGTCACTGACTTGTGTCACCGATTTTCAATCGGGCCAAAAATAGTGTCACTGTCTCGCCATGGCCAACACCTCATCTGACTTGCGCCAGCAGAACTGACTTGTTTTACTGGCTATGAAGTACAACAGGAGGATGGTTGCCAGTATTGATCATGAGTGACCCACCGCCATCCCTGCTGACTGAAACGCCCTGAGGCCAACCAAGGTGCGAGTCTTCTCAATGTATGTATAGCAGTAGAGAATGTGATCGCGAATTCCCCACTCCGTAACGCCGCATTACTACTGTAAATCGGGAAAAGCTCGGACGTGAAAAAAGTTCGGACAATTCGAACAGTGCCCCTTTGTCCGAATTTTTTTTTCATGTCCGAATAAGCAATTTTAAATACAGTACAGTATTTTGTATGCTCTGAGAGGGCTTTTGTCCGAACTTTTCTCATGTCCGAATAAGGATTTATGGGCATTGTACCCGAACATTTCTCGAACTTTTTCCGATTTACAATAGCTCGCTTACCAAGAGTGGAACCGATTTCGACCTCCAGAAGTAGGCATGATTGACCCTGACGGTATTGGTCCACCTATCTCCTTCGAGTGAAACGGCTGACGCCAGTCCTATGCATGTAGATGGGTTTTGTGTCTACTAGGCAGGCATCCAGCTCCAGGCCACTGGCGTCTGTCGTCGTCGCCGAGGGAATGATAAAGTGGAAGTCACCTGTGGGGTAATCGCCGTCGGCAGTGGGACGACGCCAATTTCTTTAACACAGCCCGTCCAACGGCGGTTTTGGCGCAACCGGTCAGACACAAAACAGTCAAGAAAGTGCTCTCCCTGTAATGGATGACATTTCCGATTGGTTGGAACATGCACTAGCACCCCAACAATAAGGACCCGCGAAGGCGCGAAACCAGTCTTTAGGTGAAACGACGACAATAACAACCAAGTACAATAGAAGATGAACTACATACATATATAAGCAGGTTGAGTTAAGTTAAAAGACTTTATACCGCTGTGTCAACCTTCGATATCGAGCCAACTCTATTAACGGCCTGCCAGCGAAACATTCTCTGCCAAGAATACCTACATGTACGCACGAAAGTCAACCCGCTCAACCAAAACTACCTAGGCAGACTGTTGCACAGCCAATTGAACTGAGAACTGCAAGACGTCTGCTGTAGTCATCAAGACCAAACGGCCGTTTTCCCTGTCTCACCAATCGCCAATCTCCTAGTGTGTTGAGTACGTCAACAGATGCTCTCTATTCACCGCATTGCATCGCTCTGTGTCGACCAGCCATCCAGACGATGCTATCTTCGTCTTCTGCCGTCAACTCGAGAATCTCCAGGAAGCTGGCCGTGGAAAACGCCCGTCCGATGGAAGCCGTCGTAGCGCAGAGACTACCCCCTGCCACATATACTGCCGCTGAAGACTGACGCAGAAGATGACGGTAGAAAGCGCTTCAGGGCTGGCCACACTGACTGAACCGATTTGCACTCGATTCTCAAATGTTCTTTCAGTAACTATACACCCTGGAAGATCCGCTTCCATATAGTTTGACTGAAACATCTATTGGCGCATAATGTGACTGTCGCCGGAGCCTACATAGGTTGCCAAGAAACGACTCGTTGTCCTCCGCTGACTGGGTTGAGATTGGATGCAGCAGAGTGGAGGATTGGTTTGGTTTTTTCGCCGCGCCCCAGCGCGGCGAGTATATATACGGACGCTATTGTCTGTTCGTGTTTCTGTCTGTGTGTGTGTGTGTGTGTCTGTCTGTCTGTGTCACAAAACTAGACATGACGGTTAGTGCCACCCAATGGAGTCGAATGTGCTGAGTAACGTGCCGTTGTCCGTTTCTGTTGCTAATTTCGCTATTTCGAGATAATTACAATTAAAATATGAAAATGTCAAAAATGACACTTTTATTTACAAGTCGTATCGGCAAAGTTTTTGCTGAGATGGTTAGGGCGTAGGACGCGATGAATTTGTGACATAGTTTCTGATTTTATAATTCACGAAATTAGGGATATTTTCAAGGGTTTTGTCAAAATTCCCAAATTTCGACAATTTCAAACAGCATATATTTCAGAATTTCTTTGCACCGATGTATCGAGCATAGTCTGTCAAGTATTTAGCAAATAGTTTCAACGAATATAATTAACGAAATTTAGGATATTTTCAAGGGTTTTGTTAAAATCCCCAAATTTCGACAATTTCAAACAGCTTAAATTTCAAAATTTCTTTTCATGGACGTGTCGAGCATAGTCTGCCAAGTATTTATCAAGTAGTTTCAGAATTTATAATTAACGAAACTAGGGATATTTTCAAGGGTATTGTCAAAATTTCCAAATTTTGACAATTTCAAACGGCTTAAATTTCAAATTTTCTCTGCACGGATATATCGAGCATAGTCTGCCAAGCATTTAGCAAATAGTTTCAAATTTTATAATTAACGAAATTAGGGATATTTTCAAGGGTATTGCCAAAATTCTCAAATTTCGACAATTTCAAACGGCTTAAATTTCAAATGTTCTTTACATGGTTGTGTCTGGCATAGTCTACCAAGTATTTAGCAAATAGTTTCAGATTTTATAATTAACGAAATTAGGGATATTTTCAAGGTTTTTGTCAAAATTGCCAAATATACACAATTTCAAACGGCTTCAGTTTCAAAATTTCTTCACATGGTTGTGTCGGGTATTGCCTGCCAAATAGTTATAGATTTTATAATTAACGAACTTTGCAACGGTGCCATAACCGTCCGCATTTTTTACCCAAAAGAAAAGGGCGTCGTCCCATTTAGACCCTCTTCATTCCAAAGTGAACCTGCGGCGAACATTCCTGATCCATTTATGGATCAGTACCCACCAATGCACCTTATAGGCATCGATTGCCCAAGAATGGCACAAACTTTCTCTGGAAACTCGAGGTAACAGCGGCGAAACTCCCCGAAGAAATGCTCAACTTTCTATTCTGACACACTATGGAACACACTCCTCAAATGCACGAAACACTATGCGATGCCAATCAACCCTCATCGGGTACCCAGTTTTTACTCTAAGCTTGTTCTACGGCCCTACTTAGGCGGACTGCGAAACATTTTGCAAAGGTGATTACCCAGTTCGATACACACAGCTCCAGTCCAAGGGCAACTGACTCGTTTGTAGAAACAATCACTCACTGCACTACTCCGTTGCAAGGTGAGGCAGCCTCTGAAGAGAATGTAGGACCGAAACAAGCTTTGTCTAAAAACTCTGGCACCACGTTGGCATCAGTGTAAACTTGAGAGCGTGTGCGCTATAATGTGCACTGGATAGTGAAGTGCCGCTAGACATTAAGTCGACAATCTGGTGGGGTATCGCCACAGACACTGTGCGCTTATAATTGTGGTGACTGATCCATAAATGGATCAGAGAAATTCGCCGCAGGCACACAGTGCAATAAAAGCGTCTAAATGAGACGACGCCCTATTGAAAAGGGTATAAATGAGACGACGCCCTATTGTAAAGGGCATAAATGGGACGACGCCCTATTCTTTTGGGCTTAGGGCCTGAAATTGTCGAAATTTGGGAATTTTAACAATATCCTTGAAAATATCCCTAACTTCGTTAATTATCCCATAAACCCGCGTTAGGCCATATATGACCCATGGATCAGGTATCGAAATTTGGGGTTTTCGCGATGCATCCTTCTCGACACGGTACTTATCCCATACTATTATTTTAGTAGGGTACTCATCCAGTATCGATAATTTTTCCCTGGGGGACTTTCCCCACGGGGGCTTTTCTTAGTACGCGATACAAAATAAATCGCGAGCAGAAAATTATTAGTAAGGTATGCAAGTAATATTGATAATTTTTTAGCGCAGGTTTATGGGTTATAAAATTTGAAATTATTTGCTAAATACTTGGCAGACTGTGCTCGATACATCCGTGCAAAGAAGTTTTGAAATGTAAGCGGTTCGAAATTGTCGAAATTTGGGGACTTTAAAACCCTTGAAAAAATCCCAAATTTCGTTAATTAAGTATAAAATCAGAAACTATTTGCTAAATACTTGGAAAATATTTTGAATTTTAAGTTGTTTGAAATTGTCGAAAATTGGCAATTTTGAGAAAAACCTTGAAAATATCCCTAAATTCGTTAAATATAAAATATAGAACTATTTACCAAATAGTTGGCAGACTATGCCCGACACAACCATGCAAAGACATTCTGAAATTTAAGCTATTCGAAATTGTCGAAATTTGGGAATTTCAGCAATACCCTTGAAAATATACCTAATTTCGCTAATTAGAAAATCTGAAACTATTTGCTAAATACTTGGTAGACTATGCTCGACACATCCGTGCAAAGAAGTTATGAAATTTAAGCTGTTTGAATTTGTCAAAATTTGGAAATTTTGACAAAACCCTTGAAAATATCCCTAATTTCGTTAATTATAAAATTTGAAACTATTTGATAAATACTTGGCAGACTATGCTCGATACATCCGTGCAAAGAATTTTTGAAATTTAAGCTGTTTGAATTTGTCGAAATTTGGGAATTTTGACAAAACCCTTGAAAATATCCCTAATTTCGTTAATTATAAAATCTGAAACTATTTGATAAATACTTGGCAGACTATGCTCGACACATCTGCGAAAAGAAATTTTGAAATTTAAGCTGTTTGAAATTGTCGAAATTTGGGAATTTTGACAAAAACCTTGAAAATATCCCTATATTCGTTAATTATATTCGCTGAAACTATTTGCTAAATACTTGGCAGACTATGCTCGATGCATCCGTGCAAAGAAGTTTTGAAATTTAAGCTGTTTGAATTTGTCGAAATTTGGGAGTTTTGACAAAAACCTTGAAAATATCCCTAATTTCGTGAATTCCAAAATCCAAAACTATGTCACAAATTCATCGCGTCTTATGCCATTTCCATTTCAGCAAAAACTTTGCCGATACGACTTGTAAATTAAAGTGTCATTTTTGACATTTTCGTATTTTAATTGTAAATATCTCGAAATAGCGAAATTAGCAACAGAAACGGACAACGGCACGTTACTCAGCGCATTCGACTCCATCGGGTGGCACTAACCGTCACGTCTAGTTTTTCCGTACTTACACACACACACACAGAGGAACGAACAGACAATAGCGTCCGTATATATGTCACAGGCCATGGCCGTCTTCAGGCCATCGCCGTCTAGACGGCTTTGGCCTGGTCGATCAGGCCGTGGCCGTCTTTTCGAACAGAAGACGGCCGTGGCCTGATGCGTCAGGCCACAGCCGGCTAGACGGCCACGGCCTGCTGCGTCAGGCCATGGCCGTCTTTTCCTTTCTCTGTTAGTTTCCGACATAGTGTATTCCTTCCAGTTTAGGCTATGCTTAGGCTCGCCCTCCGCCCACAATGCACAAGAGTCAGTCGGCGTCGCAGTCTGGCGGGTCGAAACTTAGGCTTAACGCGACCGGTGACCGACTTCAGGGCGCGCGGAGCGCGCCCTGAAGTTGGTGGTCGCGCTAAGCCTCAGTTGAGACCTGCCAGGCGCGACGCCGGCCGAGTTTTAGTGCAAACTGCAAGTGGAATAAACACTCCTCCATCTACTTCACCTCCTGCTTAGGTCTGCTGTGCCCCTTCCCTGCAAGCGCTTGCAACAGCTGACACTCTTAAAGACGGCTACGGCCTGGTCCATCAGGCCACGACCGTCTTTTCGAGCGGAAGACGGCCATGGCCTGACGCATCAGGCCAACGCCGTCTAGACGGCCACGGCCTGATCGACCAGGCCAAAGCCGTCTAAACGGCGATGGCCTGAAGACGGCCATGGCCTGCAACATATATACTCGCCGCCCTCGTCTTTACCGACGAATGGCTCTTACAAACACACTCTGATTTTCTTTAACGCATATAACGAGTGACCCTCCCATATAGCTGCGTGAGCTGTGTTCTCAAATTTTGTTTGCCTCTCCATTAGCGAGAAACCCGAGAACGCGTGTTCATCCACTTACACATTATTGCAAACTCACCTCAAAGGGACTTCTGCGTACCTACGCTACTACACTGCGCATAGCGCGACAGCATGACGCTGAAAGTGGCTGTATTCCCCGACAGTCCTTACATGGAGCCCTGCGTCACAACTCTCAACTCACTTCTACCATCGGACAACTGCTCTGATCTGGGATTCGCTGCTGACATCTTGGGAAAGCTGTTGTATGTGGCCGATGTGCCATACACAACCGCTCTGTGGAGAGAATGGGCCACCAGAAGCTATGGGTTCTACAACGAGACCACTGAGAAGTGGGGAGGACTGTTGGGATTGGTGGAAGCTGGAGAATTCGACGTCATTGCTTCGGCATACCAATACACTACCAAAAGAGTGGCCAGCTTCGAGTATTTGTACCCAGTGTTCCACGAGCGGCCGGAGGTCTACCTTATGAGAGCTCAAGACGACAATGACCCCCTTGAAAGGGCCAGCAAAGTGCTGAGACTGTTCAGCGCTGATTTCTACCTGTCACTTGTAACGGTTCTGTTGCTCATTGGGGTGACACTGAAGGTGGGCTTGGCGGTCACGAAGAAGGCTGTGAAACGGGAACGTGAGTTGGTTTGGAGGATCTCTTTAGGGAGATATTGTCTGTGATGCCGTCTTTCGTTGATCTCCAGTAACACACGGTGAGTCAACCCCTGACGCTCAAGAGAACCTTGCTTGGGCCCGTCTACTGAGTCTGCAGCTGGCCTATTTCCTGTTGTTGACCACTGGCATCTATCGGACGCGGTTGCTGGCGGAACTGATGGTCAAATCCGAGAAGCATGGTGTGGAAAACTTTGAGGTGCAGTAGATTAGGTGTTGTGTTTCTTGACTTCTGTAATGGAAGAGGCTTGCATCGTCTACAGCAGCTTGTCAGTGGTCTGCAGGAGGGCAGTCTGCAGTTCATCGACCTCAGTCTGGACAACTTCTTCCACGAGCGCATCAACACATCCACTCTGCAACGATACAGGTGTGCAAATACTGTAGCCATTAGTCTCCAAAAGGAACAAGGGAAACGTGCAGGTGAGCCTGCAGTGAAGCACTCCGACCAGAACGGGAGAAAGCAGAACGCCACTCACTTACCAAAAGAAATAAGGCCGATTTCCGCCCAAAGGTTCTCCACAAATTCCGCCCGCGCGCGAGTTTCAGAGTACGCGTATTCCCTCCACCTACCGGCGCGCAGCAGAACTCCACCGAAATCCTGTAGACCAAGCCGAATTGAGTCCAAAATGCGCCATTTCGCTTCGATTCAACCAGTAGCCGGCAGCTAAGATTCGGGGCTGCGCCAATCGCAGACTCGCCTTGCCATTTTGGACGGGAAGAATTGACAGTTCATGCGCAAATGCTTACTTACTTTACCACGCCGCCTTTCCACACTGCATTTCCTTCAATTCAGAAGTTTGAATGCGCGCGCAAATTTAAGTTGCAAATAGTTTGAGGAGAGTACAGTAAAAGTTGCATTCTAATTTGAATTTCGGCATTAGGAAAGTGGCTGTTTGATGGCAAAATCGACACAAAATGGAGAAACCAATAGCGAATTCGCGTTCCTCGCCGCGAAATACCCAAGAATCGACACTTCAACCGTACAATTACCACACTTTCAGTTTCGTCGACGTAGGGCTACGGTAGGTCGATTTTCGACCAAAACTCGCCAATCTTGATCCGAAACGCTAAAATAACGCCAGATTCGGCATCAGCGACCTCGAAAGCACCGGGATCGACTCCAACATTGATTTTGACCACCCGGGTGGAAATTCGAATTTTGGACGCGGCCAGGGTACGGTAGCCGAAAAAATATTTTTTAAAATCGATTCCGGATCAGTTTTCAACGGGGAATCGCGTGGTGCAGTCCATTTGGCCATAAATCATCGCAATCGGGCGCTAAAACGGCCGAAAGTCAAAAATTGGAATTTTCGACCCCCGACGGAGACCCGTTGCCAAATCAGAACTCAAGATTTCCGCGGCGGATTTCGGCGATCTTGGTCTTAAACGAAAGAGAACATGATAATCTTGCCGATTGGAGATATCTGGCCCGATCCAACAACTCCCTGATTTACTAGGATTTTTGAAAAGCAAATTTTTGTCAAAAAACCACTTTCGGCTACCGTAACCCGAGAACGCGTCGGCCGATTGGCTCGGGATTTTTTTTCCGCAAAAGCTCTCGTAGAGGGCTATAACATATCCAAAGGACATCAAAATCGGACCACTATTCCAGAAATTCTAGCTGGGTGAACACCTGTCCAGTAAGTAAATTTTCAAATTTTCAAATTTTTCTCGAAATTTTCCCACTACGCGAAAAAAATGAAGGTCCGTCCACACCTACTATCCCTCGAGAGCTATCGATTAAAAAAAACCCCGTCCAAATCGGATGAGAAATGAGGCACGAAAGTGAGTGGCGAAAAAGTTAGTCGGTAGCAGCTCCACTATAGCACTCCGCCCCTTTTGGGGTCGGAGTGCTAACAAAGGAATCAGAGCACTACCTTGCGCATACCACAGTGCAATTCCAGTAGCTTTCGGCAAAACGTCTACAGAGCTAGAACAGTACTTATTACTGCATTAATTTCGTTGGCGTTCTATTATCGTCTACAGAGCTCTTCGAAGGGCGCTGAAGTCCAATCCCGTGGTCGTCCAGCCCGACTTCGAGAAGCTCTTGAAGCAGCTGGCGACTCAGAGGTCTCCTCGTCTGGTGACAGCGCAAGAGGAGGCCGTAGCCACGCAGCTGATGTCAAGGCACTGTTCCCTGCAGACGCTGCAGTTGCGAGAAGGCGCAGACTTCCACTCCTTCATTCTGAGAAAGGGATTGGACTCCGCCCTGCTGCGCAGACTCAATCAGGCCATCGTTCGCCTAATGCCCGTTGCACAAAGGGTAATTAATGATCAACGCATACTGAAGCCGTCTAAAAATATATACTGACGAATAGCGAAAACATCACGTACTGTAAACATCTGCAACATCAGAAAACATCTACAACGCAATTATGTTACGCGTTAACTGCAACTGTCTGCAATGGTGTATTAATCGTAAAACGCAAGGAACAGCAAGCGCGCAATAACGTGCCCGGTCAAATTTATCCCTTTCTTGGAACGTTTTTCTAGACGACGTTTTCGTTAGCCTGGGTCCTGCCACTCAGCGCTCACACAGGTCAAGCCGCAAGAGACGACGACAACATAACATACGCATGTAATCTGTTCCAGATTCGCGATCGGTACACGGAGAAGGCGCGGCTGAAGTGCAGCGTGGAGCTGGGGAAGGAGCACGAGGGAAGAAGGTTCGAGGTGTCTCCACTCAGTCTCCTCACTCTGTTGGGAGTCCTTCTCCTGTGGGCCGTCGGCTGCTCCACTGCCTTCCTCCTCTTCGCCGCTGAGCTTCTCACTTCGGTGATTCGTAGGTAAACTGAAGGAACTAAGGGACCTATATAGGTCTCCCCTTCTCCATTGCACTGCGCACGGTCTTATACATAAACAGTTCCTAGATGCTTGTCGTAGCAAACGGTTTCGATGTGGAGCTACAGTATCGTGTGCCTACGATCCAATGTCAACCTTTACGAATTACACTTCGGTCGTTGCTCATTTGTTGGTGGCCTTGAAGGGCGCACCCCTCGAAAAACTCCTGGAGATGTTTCGAACCGTATCACTTGACTACTGCCACCAGCAAAACCGGAAGTGAAGCGTTAAATTTGGCTCATCTGCATTCTCCAGCCGCAGCAATTGTCGACAGCTACAGTACCACATGAATTCGTGCACATTATAGTTTAAGAGCACTGATCGAATCTCAGATCGCCGGCCTTCTCCCTAAGTAGTTTGGCGGCCTGTTCAGGAGTGAGATCTCTCTGTGGCTCGCAGAGAAGCTCGTAGCCAGCCATAAACTTCTTGACGGTTGCCGATCTCAGCAGAGGGGGAAGGTAGACGGCGTGCAGCTGCCAACTGACCTCTGCCTTCTCCACTTGGGACGCGTCATCGCCGCTGAAATCATTGAGACCTTAGACCTACATTGTGAGGAAACTTCGGTAGAGTAAGTCGCGCGGTACAGCAAATTTGCAAAATTGACGATGTTCTATGTAGCTTCTCCAAAACGTTCCTTCTAAAACCCTTGATTGACGACGGTCAAAAGAAGCTTTCTACTCCCGAAAGCCCACCCGAGTCCGTAGGGCGCCATGTGCCATCCCATGCTGTAGGGGAAGTGGCACTGGAAGAGATTGTCGTATTTGGTCAGCAGAGTCTTCAGAATAAGCGCCAACTGCTCAATATGAGTGGAATCCAATTCCTCGAGCCGTGCAATGTGCTTCCTGGGCAGAAGCATGGTCTCGAACGGCCACACCGCCCAGTATGGCACCACGACCAGCCAAAGCTCGTTGCTGCACACCACACGCTCTCCAAGTGACAGCTCCTGCAGAGAACGATAAATGGCCAATGTTACAACACCACGCATTTGTAACTGAAACTATCCATCACTAGCAAGGAAGGGGGTGAGTGTGGACTGGCAAGAACGCGTTTAGAAGAGAGTAAAAGTACAAAATTGGAACATTTTCTTGCCCCATTGGTTTTACAGTTCTGAAGTACGACCCAACCCGTTCAGCGTAATCGAGCAGCATTTGACTGGAGTGCTTATCGAAGTAACGTCGCTGCGTTCTCGTCTTCATCTCTATGAGAGTGGGCAGGAATTCGCTGGCCCAAATCTGACAGTGTGGATGGGCGTTGGAGCAGCCCACTGCCTCACCCTTGTTCTCAAACACCTGCACCCAGCGATAACTGGAGCCTGCAGAGGGAAACAGAGCATCGATATCAGCGCTGTGCAACTGAAAGTGACGCCTGAGGTGGTAACTGACTCAGCTCCTTCAGCTGCTGGATCCAGCACTCGATTACAGCTACGATGCCCTCGTGTGGCAGCGTCGCCAGCTGCTGGTCTGAATTGGGACTAAAGCAGACCACCCGGCACTCGCCGTAGGCCGGCTCGCTGCGGAACAGCTCGTCGGCCGACGCTGAATGAGTAAGAGGGAGAGCCGTCGATTATACCTTATCAATTCTGATTGTCAATGAACCTCTTTGGCATTTTAAAGAAACGTCTTACAACGGTCATCAGACGACGCCACCGCTGCAGATGGAGTCTCTCGTGGAAGCAGCGCCGGGAAGTCGTTGGGGAAGACGCAAGTCGATTCGTACTGGGGAGTGACCCTTCCAAAGGGCCTCACACCTCCGGGCGCCAGTGGGTTCAGTTTCTTTGAGGTTTCACGCTTGCCCGTCTGACTCTTGGACCCGTCTAGAGACGGCTACGTACTACTGGCGAAAGGACGATCAAGCGACTACTAACTGACTGGGGTCCTTCTCCACAGCGCCACTCCAAGGGCGGTTGACTCGTTGGGGAGCCACAATCACCCACTGCTCCGTCAACGGGTTGAACCGACGTTCTGGCACGACGACTGGTGAGGGCTTTGCGAAAGAAGCCATTGTATTAGAGACTCCTATCAGCAGAGCGGAGTTCTTTAGCGAACTACCAAGTTTCTCATAAGTATCTGCCTCATAAAGGTCGGCTGAAACATTTGCGCGCTTTGCTGCTGCCGGCGCTGCTTATGCAAATCCACTACGACTAACCCCTCCTATTCATGTCAGTGCGGTAAAAGACCCCCGACGGCACACACGTTTGCTGCGCAGTTATGTTTGCTGCCTGTCGAGCCCAGATCGTCTTTTTGTGGATTTGCTTCCACTCCACGTCGTAGTACTGGTCTGTGTGGCTGTTACAACTGTGTACGGGTTGTGGAGGTGACAAGAAACAGGCAGTGTGGTGTTCGGCAGACCTTCGACGTATGTGTGCGCGCTGAGCGGCGCGCGCGGCCGCTGTCCTTGGCTCCTGGAAAGGTTCATTTCTCACTGCTGCTTGCGCGCGCAGCGCGACTTCGCGCCGCCGTCGTCGTCGTCGTCGTCGTATCCTTCGACTGGCTCACTAGGGAAATCTCATTTGTCGCCGTCGTCGCCCTCCTCTCCTGCTGCTGCTGGTCCGCTCGCCGGCCATGTCACTTGCAAGCGCGGCGCAACAGACACAGACGCACACCTCTGCACATCTGCAGCTGGCTGTCGTCGGCGCTCTTTCTCCTTGTCTGAGATGTTGTTTGTCTAGGCAAATTTCTTATGTTTTGTACCTGCCCATGAACTGCAAAACAATTCTGACCTTTCAATCGGTTATGCTTATATTACAGAACTGAAACGTTGCGGTTGTGCCCTACACGCAAGAGTGGCTCTTTACGCGCAGGTGAGCCCGTGGTGTCGCGTTGCGCGGATTAACCTACTGGCATTGTGTCTTCTGGCGGAAACATTATCCCTCTTGCGTGGCCATTCAATAGTCCTACGACGAGTGTTGTCGTTTCGGCACCTCTCTTTGTGCCCTCCTCATCCCTCGAAATCTGTCTAGAATGTCTCCTTATTCGCTTCTTCGCTGTGACAGCTGTTTTGGAAGATGATGACACATCATAGGGTGCGGAATAGCCGACTTGTCTGCTGTCTAGTTAGCTATATGACAGATTTCCCAGGCAAGGCAAAAACCCGGTTGCGCAGCTGCCTCAGCGGCCATTCAATTCCTTTGGGGCGCCGTTTGTGTCATCATCTCGCACTGGTACGCATCCATTCGACAATGTGATTGCTTCAGTGGTGTAAGGAAGGAGAGGCTTGTTTGCCTATGCTGATCAGCTGTTCTGAGCCGTCCAGCGCGATGGGCCAAACCACTCTTGAAGGTGGAAGGCTGTTTGTTTGCAACTAGCCTTTGTGACTGGCGCTCGCTGGAATGCAAAGCTTCACAGATGCACACCTTCAGAGGGCTGACAATACTACAAGAAATGTTTCAAGTTCCCAGTTTTTGACAAGTGAGAGCAGTTGCTAATTGCTATGTGTTAGTGCTGTAAGCTCCTCTTCGATATAGCGTCACTTTGGGACGAAACGCTGGTTGTTGCGGTTGCGCTTGCCGCAAACGGTGGCGACGAGGACAGTCAAAAGTGTGCTGTTTGCTTTGTTCCAGTGGGACGGCTTTACGAGAGCGGTGGCTCGCGCTCTCACGGCGGTGAGAAAGCCAAGTGGATGAAGTCTCGATGCTGGCTGTCTGTCCCCCGCCCGCCCGTCTATCCGCCAGTCACCGGCCCTCTTCCTCTGTTGTTGTGGAAGGGAAGGGCCGCCGACTGCTGAGACGGCTCGCGCGAGATGTTTTGTCCGACCGTCCGCTCCGCATGCAGGCGGCGCGACGACGAATCCAAAGTATGGAGGGGGCGGTTTGTCGACTCCTCGATTCGATTGCTGCCTTCTGTGTCTTCAAGGAGGGCGCCGAGTCATATTCGCCTCTTTTTGAGGCGAGACGCAGGCTTTTATGGGCTCTTCGCGGCGGCCGACGTGATTCTGCGTCTTTCCTTTCTTTGGCGCCTTTTTGGGCGGCGCGCGCTATTTTCGAATCGTCTGGGGGATCGACCCTGGACTTAGCTCGCGCTGCGCAGACGCGTGTCGTCACGCATTAGCGCAACGGTCGTCCGTCCATCGGCGCCGCCGACTGGAATGCGAAGCGTTGCTGATAGGCTTGTAGTCTCGTTCTCTAGCCGGCGGTTTGGTTCGTTTCTCGCGAAGTTTTCCGCAGCTGGCAAGGCGGCCGAGAGAGATAGCGGCGGCGCTGTGAGAAAAGTTCTGCCTACAAACCGGCGCGTGCACAGGCGCCAAGATAGCACGGGTACACACATATGGTATGTTCGGCGGTCGACAGAGACAAATGGCGCGCTCGTAGATATAATCCCCGCCCCGGCGAGCGAGCGCCGACTTTGTATGCGGCCGTCGTCGCGCCCTGCCTTTCGCTCTTGTAGGCGTGTGCTCTCAACCACACAAAAGCAAAAGTTCAACGGCGCATTGTGCTCGGGTGTTGCCAGCAAAAGTGAGACACACTTTCAGCTAGACGGCACCCACCCAATTCCGGCTGATAATCCCGTTTGTCGTGGACTTTTCCCGGCGCTTTCTCTATTTGTTGTGGAGGGATGTTTCAAGAAAGGTTGGAACGGAACTCGGATTGAAATATGGAGACAGTGTAGATTTGTTTGATGCGGATTGGGACGTCTGTCGTCTTTGCGCCGAGCTTGCCCTAGGCGAGGTGGTGCGTCGATTGGTCATTTAATTTGTAACGTGTTCAAATTCAAATCGCGATGTGGTCTTACGAACCAAATTTGTGGGATAATGTCCCTGAGCTAAAAGCAACGCCGTGAGCACAGCACAAGGACCAACTATGGGGATTGAGAGCGGAAGTCCGAATCCGGTTTCACTCTGTGCTGGTAATGAGTTCGGAGTCCGCCCGCTGCCGGCGGGAGATCGGGATACACGCCAAGTAAAGTACCCAAGAACGTCGGCGAAGATGGCGCAGAGCGGAGTGAAGGTGGACGGCGCTCCTTCCACTGTCCACTCGCGCTTTATTCCCGTCTCTCTCACAAGATTAGGCCGATGCGATAGCGCGCGGAACCCTCTGGAATCTCACCTTGACCCTTCCTCCCTCCTCCTGTCCACTGGCCACCCTCCCTTCAGCATCCCATCACTGCAAGTACTGCGCGCGCGCCCCGCGAGTTTGCTGCCTGTTATGCGAGCCGGCCAGCCAGTAAGTGAGGCTACACACACGAGGCGAGTGGAATGAGTCAGTGGTGCTTTCTAACCTCCTCCGTCCCTCCCTCCCTCTCCCTCTTATGCGCAGTGCACTGTGCGGTGCACGACTCTCCTCACGCTATACGCCATTGTGTGCGCCGCGTACATTGCGTGCGTGCGCGCCCTGCATAGAACAGTCCGCGCTGTCAGCCGGCCGGTCAGTCATTCGCTCGTTTGTTTGCTTCGTTCAGAGAGAAAGCAAAGGCAGAAGGGACTGTTGCGCGAGCGCCCGACACACAGCTGCTGTCGTCGCCGCTTGCTTGCTCTCCCCCGTGTGGGCGCGCATTGTGTTGTGTGTCGCTGTGGACGGCACGCCAGAAGAGGAGGCGCAATTTGAATTGGCGCCGATTTGGGCGCAAATCGCCGTTTGAATTCCTGCGCTAAGAAGAGGGAATTCGCTTCGCCATGGCCTCCTCGAGCTTCTACAAGGAGCGCGACGGCCGCGACTCACTGTCGCCGTCGAATTTGGACGATTCTGAGCTGCTCGACCCCACCCTCTACTTCGAGAGAGGGCGCATTCAGCAGCTGAAGGACGAGCGCATCCACATCCAGAAGAAGACCTTCACCAAGTGGTGCAACAGCTTCCTCTCAAGGGTGAGGAGTGTGACTTCGACTTGGCGATAGCAAGAGCACCGTCTTGGTAATGTTGGATCGTGAATCAGTAGTCACACTATTCTGCCTTTGAAACGTCTTCTGCCTTGTTGTGCTAACCACCCAACCAACTGTGACGTTGAATTCGTTGCTCTGAGGAGAAAGATGTTCCGACAGTCCTTGAGCAAGTGTGGGAAGGATGTGCAGAACGTTCCAGGTTTCTTGAGTCTTGTGGGAGTAATGTGTCGCTATACCACAAGTTGTGCCTTTATACCACGAATTATGGGGTGGCACAACTGGATCGGATGGAGGCGACAAGGCTTGTGTTGTTCTACAGACCAAACTATGTCCTCTGACGTTCTGAGACGTGCAGTGGTGTCATCACAGCAGTACCAGTGGTGTCATCCACTTGCAGGCGCGTCTGGAGATCGGCGACCTCTTCGTGGACGTTGGGGACGGCATTCTGCTGATGAAGCTGCTGGAGATCATCTCTGGAGACAAGCTGGGAAGGCCCAACAGGGGAAGGATGCGCGTTCAGAAGATCGAGAACCTCAATCGAGTATTGGACTACCTGAAGTTCAAGAGGATTCAGGTGCGTTGTGACTTGGTTTCTGGAGCTGGACGATAGCACAGAGAAGAGACTGGATTGCCAGTAGCTTTTGGTTGGAGCTCTAGGTGGAAGATTGGAACATTCGTCTTCATTGTATGTAGTCTGGGCGTTGTATCTGGCGACATGGGCACTCAGTATGTTCCAATGACTGCATAGTAGCATGCTGATTGAGTTTGGTAGCAATGTTTGGGTATCCAGCGCTGTGACTTCTCCTTCTCCCTCCAAATTAAAATATTGGAACACGTGTCTTGTCTTGAGTCTTGTTGTCTCTGGCGTCATAGGCACACAAGACATTTCACTGACTGCATAACAGCATACTGATAGAATCCAGTAGCAATGTTTCGTTGGTTTTTTGCTCTCAGAGTCTGTAGCTTCATGTTCCCTCTCTATTGAAAGATTGGAACATACTGTATGTCCAGTCTTGTTGAACTACGGTACACTGTATTTCGTGGTATAGACACACAAGACGTTTCGCTGACTGCACGGCAGCATACCGATGGAAGCGAGTAACAATTATCGCTTTGTCTCCTTGTGACTTCACATCTCCATCCCCACACGCAGCTGGAGAACATCGGAGCGGAGGACGTGCTTGACCGCAACGAGCGCCTGATCCTCGGTCTCATCTGGACCATCATTCTGCGCTTCCAGATCGAGAACATCGAGATACCCTGCGTGAGTAGACTACTGTAGTCTCTGGATGGATGGAGGGAAGACCATTGAGTCAACGTAATAGGCAGACCGACTTCATGCTTCGCTGAAACCTATGTATGAACTTGTGGGAGGCTTTGTGGAATGAGTGGGGCGTATCGGAATCCTCCGACGCTTATGACGTGTTTAAAAGTCATGGTGTGACTGTTCTGTAGTACGACAACGACATGACTGCAGAACGACGAACGAAAGTGGTTGGTGCCACAAGCAATGAATGGAGAAGCGCAGACCAATCGCTGACACGGTGCATTCTCTCTGCTGCTGCTGAAAGTCGAATTCCGCTCAATTCTGAATCTTAGTCGCACTCCTTCCATCTCCCATTCTCCCAGGACGAGGACGAGGAGGAGACGGGCGAGAAGCGTCGGGCGAAGGACGCCCTGCTGCTGTGGTGTCAGCGCAAGACGGCCGGCTATCCCAACGTCAAAGTGGAGAACTTCACGGGCAGCTGGCGCAGTGGACTCGCCTTCAACGCGCTCATACACGCCCACAGGCCGGATTTGATCGACTACAATGGTCTGAACCCGCAAGATCACATGGCCAACCTCAACAACGCATTCGACGTCGCTGAGAAGAAGCTGGGCATCGCCAGACTACTCGATGCTGAAGGTGAGGGAATTTCGTTTGAAAAAAATAATTTGAAATTTGAAAAAATTATGAGTGGAAATTTTTTTACTGAAACGAAATTCGGCGAATAGCCAGCTGGTATACTGGTATTGTTTGCGTACAAGTTATTATCAGAATCTGGCAACTCTGTGAAGCACAGTAAGCACTCAAAATTGCATCAGCAGCGGTGAAACGTCCTGTAGTTACGCTCCCGCGAATCGTTTCGTTGGTGCAGTATTCGGAGCGATCGATTTCCGTCGCACTGGTGCTTGGGTCTTTTGAATATGACTGATTCCACAACCTTTGCAGACGTGGATGTGAACCGCCCCGACGAGAAGTCGATCATGACCTACGTCTCCATGTACTACCACTACTTCGCCAAGCAGAAGAGCGAGTTGACCGGCGCCAGACGAGTGGCCAAGGTTTGGGACCGATCGTAGAAGCGTCTTCACAGCATACTGCAGAAACATGGAATTGAGAGCTGTCTCCTATCAATTCTGCAACGTTTTCCATCACTGCAGATAGTGGGCCAGCTGCTCAGTACCGACCAGATGATGGAGGACTACGAGACGCTGTCATCCGACCTGGTGGAGTGGATCCGCAAGAAGATAGACGAATTGTCGGACCGGAAGTTCCCCAACGGTCTCAAGGCCATACAGGACGAGATGGGCCGATTCAAGCATTACAGAACAGTGGAGAAGCCTCCCAAGTGAGTGGGAGAGACTGTTGAGACCTCAGAGTTTTTCTGGTGTGACCTCAGAGGCCTCAGTTGTGATCTCAAATACATCAGAGGTCTCGTATGCGACCTCAGATGCCTCAGATGTGACCTCAGTAGTCTCAGAAGTGACCTCAGAGACCTCAGATGTGACCGCAAAGGTCTCAAATGTGACCTCGTAGACCAGAGGTCTCAGATGTGACCTCAGAGGCCTCAGATGTGACCGCTCAAATGTGACCTCAGAAACCAGAGGTTTTATATGTAACCTCAGAGGTATCAAATGTGACCCTAGACGTCTCAAATGTGACCTCAGAGTCAGAGATCTTAGATGTGACCTCAGATACCTGTGTCAGCCACTGCTCTCCACTGTATCCACTTGTAGGTACAAGGAGAAAGGGGAGCTGGAGGCGCTCTTCTTCACCATCCAGACCAAGAGGAAGGCCATGGGCAGGAAGGCCTACAACCCCCCGGGGGGTCTGATGCTGCACGACATCGAGGTGGAGTGGGAGCAGCTGGAGAAGGCAGAGCACCAGAGACAGGTGGCACTTCACGAGGAGCTCATCAGGTGGGAGTGTGAATGGAACACAATGGAACCAAGTCGTTGTGATAGTTTGGTTATTCGACTGTTGCAACCTTCCAGCTCGTCGCTAATTTATGCTACAAGGGCTAAGCAATAGTTTGATCGAAATTGAGGTTTGGAAACTGACCGAATGGCCTACGTGGGTAGGCGCTTCTTTTCACAAAGGCCACATAGTCGTATGTGGTCACCTAGGTTTGTAATAACTATGGTAGGTCCTATGTGACGCGGTGTCATCTCATGTCTTCAAAGAGCTGTAGCGACGTCCAAGCACGGCCAGCCAACTGCACGTTTTGAACACTAAGTACTCCATTAGGATACACAATCGTGGGTAGATGCCACTCCAATACAAAGCATGTTTTTGCGCACTATAACTCTTCCTTGTCAGAAAATGTTACTCATGCTCTTGTTTCACGAGGCGACGAGTTCGACGAGACGCTAGTTGATCTGGAAGTTTTCTACGACTTACACCACGCGTTTGCCTCATTCATCGCCATCATTCTATGGTATGCTTGTGCAGGCAGGAGCGCCTGGAGCAGCTGTCGCGCAAGTTCGAGCGCAAGGCTCGTCTGCGCGAGGCCTGGCTGAAGGAGATGGCTTCGGTGCTGGAGGACTTCGACTTCGGACAGGCCAATCAGATGGGACAGGTGGAGGCCAGCGTCAAGAAACACGAGGCCATCGCCGCCGACATTCTCCCAAGGGTAAGGGTGTACTGTACAGGGTGGTTAATAGTGTGGTGCGGACTGGACACCACAACGCACATGTTGGAAGCATGACAACTGGAATTGAGCACAGGCATTGAATTTGAAAGTTGGTTTCTGGGAATCTCTGAAGTGTGGGCCTGCAGAGCCATGATTCTGAGACGTGTGACACCTGAAGAAATCACGGTCATAATTAAATCCCTTGAATTTGTGCTGATGTCCTCCTATTCGAACCTACAGAACCAATGGAGGGTTTCGTCTCTGCCCTTCTCAGGAGGACCGCTTCAAGAACCTCTCTAACATGGCGGACGAGCTCTACAAGGAGAACTTCCACGACAAGGAAAAGATCAAGACGAGAGAGAGGGAGATTCTGGAGAAGTGGGCGGCCCTGCTGCAGATACTCGAGAGGCGCAGAGTCGCTCTGATGTCCCTCAACGACCTCATGTCCATGCTGAGGGACATCGACGCCCTCTCCAACGAGTTCACACTTCTCGAGGTCCGTGCCTGCGTGCGTGTTTGTGCGTGCGTGCGTGCGTGCGTGTTTGTACGTGCGTGCGTGCGTGTTTGTGCGTGCGTGCGTGCGTGCGTGCGTGCGTGCGTGCGTGGGTGCGTGCGTGCGTGGGTGTGTGCGTGCGTGCGTGCGTGGGTGCGTGCGTGTTTGTGCGTGCGTGCGTGCGTGCGTGCGTGCGTGGTCTACCACCATCCAGTGGTGTCTCAGCATTCAACGCTTGCGCTTGAAACGCCTAGACAATCCATTTTTGCAGCCGAGCGTCAAGAGTCGCGACACGGGGAAGCACATCTTGGGCGTTGACGACTTGCTCCAGAAGCACTCCATTGTGGAGGCACAGATCACCGCTCAGGGTGGGATCTTGTGTTGTGATGCGTGGTCTGAGACGAGTCTTTGTAACTGAAGCTATCATTTGTCGCAGGAGAATGGCTCAAGAACATCATACGCCAGTCGCAGGACTACATTCGCAATAAGGGCGAGAACTTCGAGGTGCTGCAGACCAGGCTGGACCAACTGCAGAAGCAATACGACAAGTGGGGTGGAATGGCTGGAATAATGGTTGTTCCAGTGTAACCACTTTGTGACCAACAACTTCAGTCTGGTCGACCTGAGCAAGGCGCGCAAGGCGGCTCTGGAGAGGGCGCGCGAGATCTTCCAGTTCATCCAAGATCACGAGGAGGAGGAGAGGTGAGAGGGAGAGAGAGAGTGGGGAAGCTGTTTCGCTCAGTGACCGAATGGGTCGTGTGATGGTTCACTGTCAGTGGTCCGGTGTTCCCTACCCTCACGTACTCTGTGCTTTCACATGCTCTGTACTTCTAGTTTGAGACGCCAGCCAGTGTTTGATTCTTGAGCTATTGTCATCCATGCTTGTGACAGCAACCGCTGTAGCTTCCCCATGCGTTGCAGTTGGCTGGGCGAGAAGCACCGCGTCTGTCTCAACATGCTGGCCCCTCGCGACCTCTCGGCCACTCCACAGCTGCTCAGACTCTACAAGGTCACTGTGCGATGGCTCTTGAAGCGCTACAGTCTGAAATGAAGGCGAACCGTAGTATTCGTATGAACAATCGAAGCTTGGTCGATAACACAATTACTAACAGCTTCCAACGCTCCATTGATTGCAGAACATCGAGACGGAGATGCAGGGCCACTGGCAGCGAAGCAAGCACGTGCTGGCCAGCGGGGAGCGCCTTCTACCCGTGAGAGCTTTCCCCTGTGTACTACAACTAAGTACTCCTATACTTAGTCCAATGTTGTCTTCACTCTTCAGGTGGTGAGCCCTCAGTCCCGTGAGGAGATCCAGCAGCGTCTGGACTCCCTGGAGCAGCGCTGGAAGGACCTGAGGAAGATCATGGCTGCCCTGGCCAAGTACCTGAAGGAGGCCGAGCACGCGTGCCTGTACCTGCAGGTGGGTGTCTGGGGGTTCAGAGGGACGTTGTGCCAGCTTGGATTCATGGAAACTGGTCTAAGTGTGTGAAGGTCGGGCCAGGTTGTCGTACCAGCGCTTCGCTGAACGACCACAAACGAACTCGATGTGGACGTTGTTTGTTCGTCGGTCTTTTGTTGGAGTCAACTCAGTCCGCAAGTAATTTGTGAATAGCTGTCTAATAATGTTGTCTGGCAATCCACGGTATCAAATTGGGATGAGAACAGTTTCACTGAACGGCCAACTATGGAGCGTGACCGCAGTTGATCGATACCTTGTCAGCATACCTGTAACGCGCCCCCTAAGGGGCGGGGGGTGAAATGACCTACAAATTTGTCAAAATTGTAAGGAAATTATGCAAAAATGTGGTAAAAGTGCTAAAACAGTCTTCTTCTCAGGACGCGAACGAGGCGGAGTCGTGGATGCGCGAGAAGCTGCCCCTGGCCGACAGTCAGGACTTGGGCAAGGACGAGCAGTCGGCCGAGGCCCTTCTCTCCAGACACAACCGCCTTCAAGAGGAAGTCCTGGCCTACAAGAGCGACATTGGTGGGCGTTCAGATCTCACTGATTGAACGGAATATTGTCTTGTCTAATTTGCCGCTGTCTCCGAAACGCCTCTGAAGCACTGTGTGTGATGCAAACGACCTTGAGACGAGCTAAGCTAAGCACCGCTAACAAGCCATTAATTGATAATAGTGTTGGCTAGTCCAAAGAGTGGCTGCCTCTGGAACATCTTTGAAGCACTGTGTACAAGATTAACAACGCTGATCGCTACTGTACTCAACTGTAACTTCCAGACCGTCTGGAGGAGATGGCAGAGGAGCTGTCGAAGGCGGAGAGTCTCAGCGCCGCTTCCATGCAGAACGGAGACTCCGCTGACAACATGGAGGTTTGTGTCAGAGGCTGTTACAGTGGTATTCTCATGGCAATGGCAGAGTCATATCTTCCTCATACTTTCCTCTGTACAGGAGGTGCCTCGCGTCCGGATGCTCTACAACTACAGTGGGCACGGCGTCGACGTCAAGAAGGGCGACGTGCGTTGACTTCACACGAACTGACTTTGGCATACACTCAATGAACTCAAACACACATTTTCAGGAGCTGCCCCTAATCAGCAAGAGCAACGCCGACTGGTGGAGAGTGGTCGACCCCTACACCGGGCAGGAAGGTTTCGTGCCGGCCAATTATGTCCAGGTGGGTAGTGGTATTGTCGGTTCAGTTTGGTGTGCTTGAAAGCTTCTCTTTAACACTACTATTGGTCTTTTGCAGGAAGTGGCTTCGCCAAAGAAGGCTCGCGACTCTAGCGCCCCTCCCACCTCAGGGGAGCCTGTAAATCCCATTCTGGAGCGACAAGAGCACATCAGCTCCACCTACAGGGCGCTGAACAAGAAGGCTAAGGTGGGGAGGGACATAGGAAGCAGTCACCCTGGTTCATACCCATTGAGTGTAGCTCACATAACGGTGCTGAAATCACCACTGCATCCGATGTTCCTTGCACTGCACTTCTACCAACTGAACTGTGTCAATCAGTCAACACTTCACTGTGTTCTTCTGTTGCGCATGTCAGAATCGTTTCAGAACCGGCGTCGCTACCTGGAGGACGCCATCCGTCTCTACCGTTTCTTCCGCGAGTGCGACGACTTCGAGGTGTGGGCCCGACAGACGGAATTGGCCATGGAAGAGCCCTCCTCCGTTCAACACGTCGAGGCCCAGAGGAGGAAGTTCGACGTGAGTTGCGTTAGATTGGATGGAGTGAGGCGTTTGTACGCAAGGATAAGATGACAGGTTATGTTCACAGATGGACAGATGGACACCTTTCTAAGGATGAGTCCACTCCAATTACTCAATGTGTCCACATCCATTGCTGGAATGAGTTCACACCAATTACTAAACGAGTCACACACCGCAGTTTCCTTTCCTACCCGACTTCAGCAACAATTGCAGCAGCAGCAGGAACTGCAGAACATGTTCTTGAGAGTGATGTTAGGCATCACAAGCTTGGATAGTCTACTCGTTCGTTCTACCGGGTGTCCCAAAAATCCAGCCACCCCATCCACAGCAAGCTGTAGAAAACTCTACGCAGTGAAACTTGCACAGGCTAAAGGTCAATATCTTGGCACATCTCATACCAATTTTCAGCGTCACACACCCATTCGTGCGGGAATTGTAGCGCAAAACGCAAAATTGGTCAATTTCTCAAGACTCGCTTGCTTCTGTGGGCTACAACTTTCGCTACACTGGAGCTAATTTGATGAGACTTCTACCATTTTGAAGAGGACAAAACAAGCTTTCGAACGGTTTTGGAACGAAAATTGTATCTCATAGCACGCATGCGAACGATCGAAGCAAAGTCGATCGGCCGACCCCAAATCAGGGCGCGCCAGCTCCTTTCCTGCTGGGCGGCCTCCTCCACGAGGGCCAACAGCCGCGACTAATTTTGCGTTTCGCGCCATAATTCCTGCGTGAGCGGGTGTATGACGCTGAAAATTGATATCAGATGTGCCAAGACATTGGCCTTTAATCTGTGCAAGTTTCATTGCGTAGAGTTTTCTATAGCTTGCTGTGGATGGGGGGGGGGGGGGGGCTGGATTTATGGGACACCCGGTATACTTCTACTCCATTCAGAACCTGGTCACCGAGATGCTGGGCAGGGGCGAGACCCAGTTGGCCGGCATCAACGCCATGGCCGAGGATCTGGTGAAGGCCGACCACACGCGCAAGGGCGACATCCGCCAGAGACAACTGGAAGTCAACCGGCTGTGAGCTGACTCCATTTTGAATGATCGAGAAATGAAGCTACGTCACATTGGAGCTCCACTGCTCTTCAGATGGGAGTCGCTGCAGAGGAGTCGCGACAAGAAGGCGGCAGAGTTGGAGTCCGTTGAGTCAGTGGCAGCCTTCAATCAGAGCTGCGAGGAGACGCGCGGACGCGTCAGGGACAAGCTGGACACCCTGGATCAGACGCCGGACGCCAAGGACCTCAAGACGCTGCAGGTGATGATATTGGAAGAGTGTTTCAGTGATTCATCTAGATGCGTTGGGCTCTGTAGAGTGGTGGTCGTCCTGTATCGAAAATTCTACGCCTTCAGATGCTGCAGCGGCGTCACCAGAACCTGGAGCGCGAGCTGAAGCCCCTGGAAGAGAAGATGAAGAATCTGCAGGAGCTGGCCGAGAAGGTGCCCTGCCAATTCGTATCGTCTTAGTTCCGAATTGGCGTCACTGAAGCCACTGACTGTCATGACATGTCTTGCAGGTGAAGAAGGCGTACCCGTCGCAGGCGGAGGCCATCGACCGTCAGATGGAGGACCTGTGGAAGCTGTGGAAGGAGCTGAAGGACAAGGCGGCTGACAGACGACAGATGCTGGAGGAGACCCAAGGGCAGCAGATGTTTCAGGTGGCTGTGCTCTGAAGCTTTGTGTCGGCGTTACCACAATCGTCGACCCTCCTGTCACAACGCAACTATTGTATTCTGTGTTGCAGAACGCGGCCAAAGAGCTCATGGCATGGGTGGAGAAGACGAAGGCGCTGATGGCCGAACCCGCGCACGCCATTGACGTGCAGACCGCTGAAGACCTGCTGCGTAAACACGACGCCCTCTGGGGTAGTGTGTGTGGAACGTGTGAAATGACAGTTTCAGTGGTCTCAGCTCAGACCAATCTGTCTTCCAGACGACATCGTGACGCACAAGGACGAGTTCGCCTACGTGAACGACCTGGGACGCAGACTGCTCTCCAAGAGTCCAGGGCTCAAGGAGGTTCAGGTGCGGAAACTGGTTTCATGGAAACTTGTATTGAGTCTAGTGAGAGACTAGTTTGTTGACTCTTCCAAGTTTCTATCACATTGATTCCAGTTTCTATCGTAATTCGTAACATTACATTCAGACAGCTTCGTTTCATGGAAGCTTGATCTATTGAAGGAAACTACCATTGATCACTCGGACTCCTTGACTGCTTCTAGCCTTTCACCTCTGTTCCAGTTACACTTTACACTGTACACCTCTCGTTCTTCCATTCCAGGACTCGCTGTCGCGGTTGTCGCGTGAGGAGAAGGAGGTGGAGGAGCAGTGGCTGGAGAAGAAGGCACAACTGGCCAGACTGCTGGACCTGCAGCTGTTCAGTCGGGAGGCCGATCAAATAGACGCCGTCACAAGAGGCCATGAGAACTTTGTCGAGATCCAGGACCTTGGGGTGGGTCGCTGAGTCAATGGCTGCTTCCCAGATGTGCACAGTAGTAACAGTGCACTGTTGGGACTGTTGCAGGCCTCTGTGGAGGAGGTGGAGAACCTGGGCAAGAGGCATGTGGACTTCGAGACCAAGTTGGTGGCCCAGGACGAGCGCCTGCACGACTTCAACGCCACCGCCGACAAGCTAGTGGCTGACAAGTGAGTGGATTAGGAGTGCCACCAAATGATCCTATGATCACTATATTTTCCGCTGACTTGGGTTCAACCCACTCTTTGAAACATCGGGCACCCCCTTCAGGCATCCCAACAGCGACTTTGTGGATGAGCGACGGGGCGAGGTGCTGGGCAGACGTCAGGGGGTCAAAGACAAGGCCAAGGGAAGGCGTGCCAAGCTGAAGGCCGCCCTGGACTTCCAGAACTTCAAGAGGGACGCTGAGGAGGTCTGTTAGTGGAGAAGTCATTGTGATCTTCACTGACAAAATGGTCCTACATCTCTTCATTGCAGCTGGGCGAGTGGATGGATGAGAAGTGGAAGGTGGCCTCTGACGACAGCTTCAGAAAGGAGGGCGCCGGCGCAGCTCTCGATCGGCAGCTGCAGAAGCACGAGGCCTTTGAAGCAGAGATCAAGGCCAACGCTGACAGAGTGGACGCCTTGAACAGGGTAATGATGAGAGTAGCCGAAGATAGCAGAACCGCTCAATGAGAATCTGGAGCTTGATACGTTGAGTACACCGATTCTTTGAAACCTCTTCAGGAGGGGCGCGCCCTCATCGCCCAGCCCCACTACGCCTCGCCTGACATTGAGGAGATTCTGAAGAAGCTCAACGACAAGTGGGACGCCCTGCGTCGAAAGGCCGCCGAAAAGTAGCGCCATTGGATAACTGTAGATGTGGAGTTCCAGCCATCAATCGAAGTGGACATGATTCAGAGGCGACATGCTGCGCCAGGCCACGGACCAGAAATCCCTGAATCGGACACTGGAGGACGCCCACCGGAAGCTGGACGAGATGGAGGAGGCACTGGCCTCAAAGGACCTCGGTTGGTGTCGTCTTATCAATGACAGTGACAACTGAAACTCCATGTTGCATCATCGTGTTATTGTCATTTGCCCAGGCGGCGATCTGCGCGGCGTGAGCGAGCTGCTGAAGAAGCACCAGATGCTGGAGCAGGAGATGTCGGTGTACGACCAGCGGATGGGCACAATCGTGGAGGAGGGAAGGAAGATGGCCGAGAAGGGACACTTCGACGCGCCCCGTATCCAGAAGCAGATCGACGACTTCACCAAGAGGTCTCTGTCTCTGGGAGTCGTTATACTGAGTTCATGGCCACGTGGCTGAACCTCTGGGACTTCACATGTTTCTTCAGATTCGCCAGTCTGCAAGAGCCGGCGGCCCGGAGGCGCGCCCAGCTGGAGGAGTCGCGGAAGCTGCATCAGTTCCTCTTCGACGTCGACTGCGAACTCCAGTGGATCGCCGAGAAGCGCCCCCTGGCGGCCGACCGCAGCACCCCAACTTCGCTGACGCACGCGCTCAATCTGAGCAAGAAGCACGAGGTTCGAACTCTGTTTTTGGACTCGATGGATAGGGATATTGTGCGTTGGATGTGCGTGTGGGTGACAATGGCTTCAAACGGACCGATTGATTAATTGGTCTCCCTCTCTCTTGCTGGTCCACAAATCAGTCTCACTTCATTCAGCAACTGGAGACGGAGGTGGCCAGTCACCAGGGTCAAATCGACGCGGTGCTGGCCAAGGGTGGCGAGCTGCAGAAGGCCAAGCACTTCGCCTCTGACACCATCAAGCAGAAGTCGGCAGAGCTGTCCGATCAGTGGAAGCAACTGGTGGAGCTCGCAGCACAACGACGAGACGCCCTGAACCTGGCTCTGAAAGGTGGAACATGCACCCACACTACCCTGACTGACATGTTGGGTACAACGTAACAAGCGTAAAAATCAACAACTGAATTGGGCATGAATTGTACGCATGTCATCTGTCACAGGGGAGGAGCCGTGTCGTGAATGGCTACCTTTGTGATGGGAGTTGACATGATCATGGCTCGTTGTTAGTGCATGGACAGAACTTTCACACTAAACATCTATAGACGCCACCATGCTCAGTTACTTGCAGGCCAGCAGTACTGGTTCGACGCGGCCGAGACGGAGTCGTGGCTGGCCGAGAAGCGTCAGCAGGTCAACAGCGACGACTTCGGCAGCGACGAGCACGCCGCCAACCAGCTGCTGGCCAGGCACAAGGCTCTGCAGGCGCACATTCAGGCCAACAGGTCTCTCTCACTGACTGAACGACCTCTGAAGTCATTCAGATGTCATCCATTGCTCCACATGTGACCAACAGGTTGCCGACTGACTGGCCTCTGAAGCTTCAGATGTCGTCCAGTTCCACATGTGACCAACAGGTTGCCGACTGACTGGCCTCTGAAGCTTCAGATGTCGTCCAGTTCCACATGTGACCAACAGGTTGCCGACTGACTGGCCTCTGAAGCTTCAGATGTCGTCCAGTTCAATATGTGACCAACAGGTTGCCGACTGACTGGCCTCTGAAGCTTCAGATGTCGTCCAGTTCCACATGTGACCAACAGGTTGCCGACTGACTGGCCTCTGAAGCTTCAGATGTCGTCCAGTTCCACATGTGACCAACAGGTTGCCGACTGACTGGCCTCTGAAGCTTCAGATGTCGTCCAGTTCCACATGTGACCAACAGGTTGCCGACTGACTGGCCTCTGAAGCTTCAGATGTCGTCCAGTTCCACATGTGACCAACAGGTTGGCGACTGACTGGCCTCTGAAGCTTCAGATGTCGTCCAGTTCCACATGTGACCAACAGGTTGCCGACTGACTGGCCTCTGAAGCTTCAGATGTCGTCCAGTTCCACATGTGACCAACAGGTTGCCGACTGACTGGCCTCTGAAGCTTCAGATGTCGTCCAGTTCCACATGTGACCAACAGGTTGCCGACTGACTGGCCTCTGAAGCTTCAGATGTCGTCCAGTTCCACATGTGACCAACAGGTTGCCGACTGACTGGCCTCTGAAGCTTCAGATGTCGTCCAGTTCCACATGTGACCAACAGGTTGCCGACTGACTGGCCTCTGAAGCTTCAGATGTCGTCCAGTTCCACATGTGACCAACAGGTTGCCGACTGACTGGCCTCTGAAGCTTCAGATGTCGTCCAGTTCCACATGTGACCAACAGGTTGCCGACTGACTGGCCTCTGAAGCTTCAGATGTCGTCCAGTTCCACATGTGACCAACAGGTTGCCGACTGACTGGCCTCTGAAGCTTCAGATGTCGTCCAGTTCAATATGTGACCAACAGGTTGCCGACTGACTGGCCTCTGAAGCTTCAGATGTCGTCCAGTTCCACATGTGACCAACAGGTTGCCGACTGACTGGCCTCTGAAGCTTCAGATGTCGTCCAGTTCCACATGTGACCAACAGGTTGCCGACTGACTGGCCTCTGAAGCTTCAGATGTCGTCCAGTTCCACATGTGACCAACAGGTTGCCGACTGACTGGCCTCTGAAGCTTCAGATGTCGTCCAGTTCCACATGTGACCAACAGGTTGCCGACTGACTGGCCTCTGAAGCTTCAGATGTCGTCCAGTTCAATATGTGACCAACAGGTTGCCGACTGACTGGCCTCTGAAGCTTCAGATGTCGTCCAGTTCCACATGTGACCAACAGGTTGCCGACTGACTGGCCTCTGAAGCTTCAGATGTCGTCCAGTTCCACATGTGACCAACAGGTTGCCGACTGACTGGCCTCTGAAGCTTCAGATGTCGTCCAGTTCAATATGTGACCAACAGGTCTCTCACTGACTCACTGACCTCTGAAGCTGCAGAGGTTATCCTTTGTCCACACACGTGATATTTCTTCAGAAGCGCGGTGGAGAGTCTGGGCTCCAAGGCGCAGGAGCTGCAGCAGCTGAAGCACCAGGAGGCGGAGAAGTTCGCAGAGAAGCAGCGGGACATCGAGAACGAATTCGAGGAACTCTGCCGACTGGCCGAGAGAAGGAGACGACACCTAGAGGACGCCGTCTGCCTCTACCAATACCTCAGGTTCAATTGTGTCGTCTTGGATGAAGGTTTTGATTCTGTTGTATTTTGTTTGTCCAGCGTAACCCGTCTTATTGGTGGCAGTTGTCATCCCAGATACTTAGTCCGTCCACTGAAACCCCAATTGCAGGGAGAGCGCCGACCTGGAGGCGTGGATCAACGAGCAGCTGCAGGTGGCCATGAGCGACGACTACGGCACCGACTACGAGCATCTCACGGTATGTCAATGGAGCGTTTCTCATGCGCTAGTTGAAATGGAGGTTCTGTATGGGTTAGTCGTTTATGATCGTGAATGGATTGGGTATGCGTTAGTCGAGTTGGTCAGTAGGTTGTCCATATGTGTACTCTTCACGCACGATATGTGTACTGGAGCGTTTCTCCCTCTCAACTTGAAAGATGAAAGTGACTGTATGAATCAGTCATTCTTTCTACAGGAGCTGGCCAATCGTTTCGAGGACTTCAAACAAGCAGTGAGGACGGGCTCCGAGCGCTTCGTCTCCTGCCAGGAGGCCGCCAGAGAGCTGCTGGATAGAGACCCGCCATTCTCCAGAGAGATCCTGGAGAGACAGGAGCAAGTCAGGTGGGGAAAAGAACACGCTCCACCAAACAATCAATCGTTAAGCGTCCACACAAAGGATGATCTACAAGTGAAGCGCTTGTCTCAGGGCCGCCTGGGCTCTTCTCAACGAGTACATCGAGAGTCGGACGCAGAAGCTGGACGCCGCAGAGGAGATCCACCGATTCAACCGGGATTTGGCCGAGGCTCTCGGGAGAATCCAGGTCTCTTTCTGTCTCTTGAGCGAATGTTTTGGTCGTGTTGACATTTGACGATCGGTGGCGCTTCAGGAGAAGCGCGCCGCCATTCCCAGTGACTTGGGAAAAGACATCAACTCCGTGCAGAGTCTGCTGAGGAAGCACGAGGCCTTTGAGCACGAGCTGAGCGCCCTGGAACAACAGCTGACGGTTAGTATCACATTCAAAGACATCTGAAGTCACTGCCACCACACTCATGTCACTCCTTCAGACGCTGATGGAGGAGAGCGCCAACCTGCGTCGCGCCTACCCTGGAGAGAACGCCGACAACATCGCGGAGCAACAGGCGACGTTGGCCGAAGCCTGGCGCCAGCTGCAGGAGGCCGCACTGGCCAGAAGGGACGCGCTCAATGCCGCATATGATCTCCAGAGATTCATGGCCACTGTGAGTAACCATAAGGGCGCTTCAGTGGTGTATCGCTGATGCTGACTTCACATGCGCATTCAGGCACGCGACCTGATCGCCTGGACCCAAGAGGCTCAGCTGGAGATGCGCACCGAGCAGCCAGTCAGGGATTTGCAGGTGGAAAAGTGTAACGCAAACCCTGTGAATGCGATGGGGTTTTGTTCTGGTTACTGATTCGCGTTTCAGCATTGAGCAAACGTTGGTATCGTTTGCGTCACTTTGTGTCTTGTCAACCAATACCATGACACAAGCATACTCCTGTAACACAAAGTACCATTACCAAACATCTTGGTTTGTGTCGCTTTGCGCAATCTCGACGAATTGAGCGGCAAACTTATTTTCAAGCAATTTGAGACGCTTGTACTTTGAAGTTTGTCCCAGATCAAAGTATTGGTTGTAGTGGTAGTCAAATGATTATCGCGAATGGTCTGACAGTGTGATTCTGATCTCTTTCTGGTTCCTCCCTTTACTGGTCCAGTGGACGTGTATCTCAGGGCGCGGAGATGCTGTCAAAGGAGCACGGCCGTCTGAAGGCGGAGATCGACGGCCGACGCGCCGACTTCGACGGACTGAGCGGTATGGCCAAGGAGATGGTCGACAACAACCACTACGCCGCCGACGACGTCCGGCACAAGCTGGCACAGGTCATTGAAAGACTTACCCATCTGTCTTTCAGTGGTCCCAAGTGTACGCCACTGAATATTGCAGGTGGAAGCAGCCAGGAGGGAAGTGGAACAAGAGTGGGAGGCGCGTGAGACGTGGCTGGAGCAGCTGGTCCAGTGGCACGCATTCCAGAGGGACGGCCGACAGATTCTGGCCAACATCTCCACGCATCAGGTGAGGGAGAAGAGATGGTTCGGTGCAGTGTCAAGAGTCGAGTCGTTAGCTTGGGTTTTTGTTCTCTTCCGCCTTTTTCGAACTGTCTAATCGCCTCAGGCGACCCTGAAGTCCTGGGCGTCATCTGAGAAGGGCACTACCCCAGATGTGGCTGAGGTGGAGGAGCGACTGAAGAGGCTGGAGACCTTCGGCCGCCTACTGGACTCCGTCGAGGAGAGAATCGAGGTGCTCAAAGCCAACGCCGTTGAGCTGGTCAAGGCCAAACACATGGAGTCTCCCAACATTGGTGCGTCTTGTGTATTGAAAATGAAAGAATGTGATCAGCTATCCTCTGTAGTTTCTACAAATGGCACTTTGCAACTTTGCTGTAACCTCTGTCGTGTTCTCTCTGCGCAGACTCTCTGGTGAGAGAGGTGGAGAGCGAGTGGCGCCGCCTGCTGGACGCCGTCAAGAGGCGCCGGGCTGAGCTCAGCGACGCCCTTCTGTACGCCCAGTTCAACAGCGACGTCAGCGAGGTATCTATTCCAAATCCTCATTGATCACAGTAGTCTCAATGCACAATCTCAATCTGAAACTGTTGTTACGCTCAGATGGACGGCTGGATGGGGGAGAAGGAGAAGCGTCTGGCGTCCGAGGTGGAGCAGAGGGGCCAACTGGCCAATCTGCAGGAGAAGATGAAGCGCCTACAGAAGCACCAGGCCTTTGAGGCAGAGTTGGCCGCCAACGAGCCACGCGTGGAGCAGATCAAGCTTCAGGTGGGCCGCTTATGTGACTGCGATTACAGTAGTTTTCACTTGACTTGTCTTTGTGTGCAGGCGCAAGAGCTGGTGGAGAAGCGTGCAGCGGACCCCAAAGAGGTGGAAGGGCGTCGCGAGTCTTTGCTGGCCAAGTGGCGCCGCCTGGCGGATTCGAGCAAGGGCCAGAGCAGGGCGCTGGAAGAAGCCAGAGACTTGCTCAACTTCAACCAGCTGGTCGAGAGGGTGCTCGCCTGGATCAAGGATAAGGTGGGGGATATTGGTTGTTTGTGCAATGCCTGATGATGAACAGTGTCGATGAATCGAACTCTCGCAGGAGTTGATGATCAGCGCCGGCGACATGGGTCGCGACTACGAGCACTGCCAAACGCTGCTGAAGAGGCTGGACGACGCCGAATCGGTAACGTGTTCTCTAGAACCGCTTTGTCGACTGAATCAACCAACGCAGTATTGGGTATTCGCAGGAGTCGACCGTGGACGAGCAGACGCTGAAACGTCTCAACGCACTGGGACAGAAGCTGATCAAAGAAGGGAGAGGAGACAACGACGACGTCAAAGAGACACTGGAACAGATCAACGAGCGGTAGGTTTCAAGCTGTCCTAGTTTGGAAGTCACTGTAGTGAGCAATGATAGGAGGACATCAGGGTGTTTGTGCCATTGCAGTCGGTTCCTTCAATGACTAGAGTGAGTTCAGCTGTCGAGTCTTTGATTTGGTAGTTTGCGGTTGTGGCTTCTCTGCGACTGTCACCGTCTTGCTTGTGTTCATTGGCCTGAGGAAGTCGCGATCACAGAAGATTACCAAACTTTAGTCCAACTACGCAATTCTTGCAGATGGAGCCAAACATCTGCCAGTCTTGCCGACTATCGCCACAAGCTGCAAGGTGCTTTGGAGGTGAGTGACCAGCCTGTTCTAGCGACAGAAACGTCAAATGACTGAAAGCATTCCTACCAACATTCAGGTGCACTCCTTCAACCGAGACGTGGACGACACCCTGGAGCGAATCGAGCAGAAGTCGTCACTGCTGGCCTCCACCGACGTTGGCAAGGACCTTCATGAGGTGGAGACGCTGCTGAGACGACAGGAGGAGATCGAGAGGGATATGAGCGCCATTCATCGCAAGCTGCAGGTGGGTAGCATGATGGGTGACAACGTTTTGCCTCTGAAGTTTTTTTCCGGCCGTCGTTGTAGTCCTCGTCGTCGTCGTCGTCGTCGTCGTGTCGTCGTCGTCGTCGTCGTCGTCGTCGTCGTCGTCGTCGTCGTCGTCGTCGTCGTCGTCGTCGTCGTCGTTGTGGTCGTCGTCGTCGTCGTTGTGGTCGTCGTTGTGATTGTCGTTGTGGTCGTCTTCGTCGTTGTGATTGTCGTTGTGGTCGTCGTTGTGGTCGTCGTCGTCGTTGTGGTCGTCGTCGTCGTTGTGGTCGTCGTCGTCGTCATGGTCGTCGTCGTCGTTGTGGTCGTTGTCGTCGTCGTTGTGGTCGTCGTTGTGATTGTTGTTGTGGTCGTCGTCGTCGTTGTGGTGGTCGTCGTCGTCGTTGTGGTCGTCGTTGTGATTGTCGTTGTGGTCGTCGTCGTCGTTGTGGTCGTCATCGTCGTACGTTGTGGTCATCGTCGTCGTTGTGGTCGTCGTCGTCGTTGTCGTCGTCGTTGTGGTCGTCGTCGTCGTTGTGGTCGTCGTCGTCGTCGTTGTGGTCGTTGTCGTCGTCGTTGTGGTCGTCGTTGTGATTGTTGTTGTGGTCGTCGCCGTCGTTGTGGTGGTCGTCGTCGTCGTTGTGGTCGTCGTTGTGATTGTCGTTGTGGTCGTCGTCGTCGTTGTGGTCGTCATCGTCGTACGTTGTGGTCATCGTCGTTGTTGTGGTCGTCATCGTCGTCGTCGTCGTTGTGGTCGTCGTCGTCGTTGTGGTCGTTGTCGTCGTCGTTGCCCGCCATCCACCACCACCATACACTCCAGGAGCACGACCAGGCGGCGCAGAAGCTGCTGGCCACCAAGCCCCCACTGGAGGAGACGGTGCTGAATTCCCTGAGGAAACTGGAGGAGAACTGGAACTCTCTGAACGAGCTGGCCAGAGGGAGAAGAGCGGCACTCGAGAACTCCTTCAGACTCCATCAGTTCTTCGAGACGGCACACAAGCTGGAACAGTGGGCCAATGGAATCAGGTGATGCCGAACAACATCCAGGAACTAGCTCTTTGCACTAACTGGCGTCCAGTTCATCGTCAGTTGAACCATTGTGGCCAAACGTGAATTATGTTTTCAGGACGAAGATGGCGTCGTACTCATCGCCAACCTCCGTGACAGAGGCCCAGGCTCTACTGGACACGCACAACGAGCGCAGAGCGGAGATATCTGGTAGGACGTTTCTGTTTGGTGATTTGTCGCTATTATTTATCAGTGGCTGTTGATGTGATCGTCCCGCTGTCCATTCACAGGTCGCCAGGAGGAGCTGACGAAGGTGCGTGAGTTCGGCCAGGAGCTGATCTCCAGCCAGCCGGAGCACAAGTCCGAAGTTGTGCGCGTCCACAAGAAGCTGCTGTCTTTGGAGCACGAGGTCAATCAGGCCTGGGAGATGGAGTACTCCGCCCTCATCAAGGCCTACGACCTCCAAGTCTTCAGAGAGCAGGTGGGGATTGGAAAATGATGATGAACAGTGATCGGTGTCAAAATCTGGTTCTGAATGGCATGAGTGTCTTCAGGTGGTGTCTGCAGAGGCGTGGCTGTCGTCGAAGGAGGCCTTCCTGCGAGCAGAGGAGGTTGGAAAGTCACTGGACAATGTGGACGCCCTTCTGAAGAAACACGATGCCTTCGAGAAGACTCTGGCGGCTCAGTCGGTGGGTGGAGTGGATTTGGATTGATTCCTGTCATGTTTCTGGTCAAGAAGGCAGTGTCCATAGGCAACGCGTTGGTTGTTATGGACTGCGTGTAAAACGCGTGCACCCTTTCACTTTCTCCTTCAGGACAAGATCACGCAGCTGTCCGAGGCGGCCGAGATCCTCGTGCACAAGGACCCGGCCAACGCCGAGGTTTCACGTCTTGATGACGTTTGTATCTCATCTGTACACTATCTATTTTGATTTGATCTTCAATTTCTTCTCCAGGAAGTGCAGTCTCAGCGGGAGTCTGTGGAGAGTCGCTATCAGCGTCTGGTGGAGGGCTGCGCCCAGAGAAGACGCATGCTGGAGGACTCGAGGCAGTACCACTCCTTCCAGGGCAGCTGCGAGGAGCTCATGGCATGGATCAACGCCAAACTTCAGATCGCCTACGACGACGCCGCAGTAGAGGACGCCAACCTCAGGTGATTACTAGCTCTCTCTCTTGGACGCTCCTGAAACCGTAATATTCTGATTTATGGGTGCCAGTGAGTCGAACGAAGTTGCTTGAACGATTGTTGTCTTCACTGAGACATACTAGTTGAACGCTGAAGGGGACCTTCAGGGTGGCACTCCGCTTGTTCTGAAGCAAAGCAGACGTGTTTGAATGTGTTTGGACAAGTTTGAACATGTTTGGACTTATTTGGACAAGTTTGAACATGTTTGTACGTATTTGGACAAGTTTGAACATGTTCGGACAAGTTTGGGCGTGTTTGGGACGTGTTCTGACGCCCAAAGCAGGCTAAAGGAAGCCCAAATCGCAGAATAAACGCTGGATTCGCGTTCAGCACTGCCGAATACCCCAGAAACAACTGTCGACTCAATTTTGAACATTCGACCCCAGGACCCAGTTTTTGGCCGGCCGGGCGCCAAAATCATGGCAAAGGCGTCCCAAATCGCAAAACAAACACCGAATTCGTGTTCAGCGTCGTCGAAAACCCCCGAAACAAGTGAAAACTCAATTTCGAAAATTTGACCCCGGGATTCAAAAAATCGGCGCGGCCGGGGTACGGTACCTCAAAATGGTCAAGACACTTCATCTAGACCAACTTTTGACGTAGAACACGTTGCGATTACCAATTTACCGCTAAAGGCACGCTTTCCAAACCAAAACTCCACCCAAAGTCGAAAATCCGAATTTTCCGCTCGGGACCCGGGACTTTTGTCACGGCGGATCTCCCGAACGGCAAGACCGATCTCGGCGGCTTCGGTCTCAAACGAAAGGTCGTACATTTGTCTTTGCCGGATCGAAGAGTTTGCGAGGATCCGCCGTCGAAAACTCGAGTTACGATTTTTTAAAGGTTGGAAAAAATTTTGAAAATTCAAATTTTCTACCGTACTCCCGCGTCGGACCACCTAGGGAGCCCTTTCCGGCGGTGTCGCCTGGAGGGTCCAAGGGCCTACAACATATCCGAAAATCACCAAAATCGGCCCACTTTTGCGCAAGTTATGCCCTGATGTTTTTTTTACTTAGTAAAAATTCGAATTTTTGAATTTTCGCAAAATTCTTCCACTACCGGAATTTTCTAGTTTCTTGTCCAGGCTGCGCGTCGACTCAACCTATCTAACGCAAAAAACCGCTTGGCGATCCGATTTGTGTAGCGCGAGAAAAGCTGTTAAGATGATTCTGTTCAATCCGACGTCCCCTATAGCACTCCTGCTTTTGCAAAGCGGAGTGCCAAAAACCACTGACCATCCGTTTGAATGGTACTTCCTTCAGTAGCTTGTGAAACGTATGACGGGCAGTGCCCAAACATTGTGTGTGCTTTCAGGGCGAAGCTGCAGAAGCACCAGGCCTTCGAGGCTGAGCTGCAGGCGAACGAGGCGCGTATCACTGCCACCAACGCCGAGGGCCGTCGTCTCATGCAGGAGAACCACTTTGCCAAGAAGCAGATCGAGATGCAGCTGGGAGAACTGAACAAAGGTCTGTTACAGAGGTGCCTGCGCATACACCACTGAAGCAGGTAAATGTCATGGCTCTCACCACCTTTGCAGGATGGGAGGAGCTACTGGCCAAGTCCAAGGAGAAGATGTCCAAGCTGCAGGAAGCCTACGACGCCTATCGTTTCGGACGAAGACTGGACGACGTCGACAAATGGTTAGTTGCTGTGTGAAGATGCACCACTACTAACAACCCACTTCGACCTCATGGACTTGACACATGGCTATAACGCTTTCCACTCCACTCAGGCTGGACCAAGTGGAGAGTCAACTGGCCAACGAGGACCACGGCAAGGACCTCAACTCCGTTGCCGTTCTGCTCAAGAAGCAAGACGATTTGGGTGCGTTTCCTTGTCAATTTCACTTGCTGTGGCACTTACCGACGTCTCTGTATGTGTTGCAGACCAAGAGATCGGCGCCTGGCGTCCAGAGATGGAGGAGCTGTCGAAGCGCGCCACCGACTTCCAACGCGAGGGCAACGCCTCAGCGCCCCAACTGCAGGCGAAGACGGAGGCCATTGGGGAGCGCTACAGAGGTCTGCAGGAGCCCTGCCTCATTCGAAGGGAGAATCTGGCCGACGCCCAGAGTCTCTACCACTGGCTCAATGAGGTGGAGGAGCTGAGCGCCTGGGCCAGAGAGAGACTGCCACTGGCCACTTCCACCGACTACGGAGACAACCTGCAGGTGGGTGGAGTGGTGTTGTAGAATGAAGTCGTTGCTCCTTTCAATTGTCGCCTCGAGTGAATGAATCTATGATCACTGAGAAGTTGCAACATATGGAGTGTGTCTTGGTGTGTCCTGTCGATTACACACCTTCCAGTCACTCGTGCTGGTGTGGATTCATTGAAACATCTGCGGTGACAAGTTACGCACTCTTGTAGCCTACCTTTAGGCGGTGCAGAGTCTGCTGAAGCGCCAGCAGGCCCTGGAGCAGGAGATCAGCTCGCGACAGCCCCAGGAGGAGAGGGTGGCCTCTGAAGCTCAGTCCATGATCGACAGACGCCACTTCGCCTCTGGGGCCATTGGAGAGCGTCTGGCCTCCATCAAGGCCCAGATGGTCGAGTTGGAAACCGCCTCCTCCGAGAGACAGGACCGACTGAAAGATGCCATGGACAGCCAGCGTTACTTCGCTGAGGTAGGCTCTCTCAGTCAGGATTTGTTGGCGATTGGTTGGTGTGTAACTTCTGTCATTCGCAGGTGACGGACGCGCACAACTGGATTCGCGAGAAGCTGCCGCTGGTCAGCGGGGCAGTGGAGGAGGTGGGAGACCTGGAGACTGCGCAGTCGCTCCAGCGCCGTCTCGACGTCATCGACAAGGACGTCGACCTCTATGGGGCAGAGATCGCCAGACTTGGTACTGACTGTGGACAGTTGAGCGCTCTCACTGTGAACATGGATGTGATTGTGAACATTCGTATAATACCGAAAAGTTGTCTCATTCCCTCTGAGAAACCTCTTCAGGCGACATGGCCCGCAAGATGGTCGAAAGGGACCACTTCGACTCGGCGCAGTTGACGGCGGAGCAGGCGCGTCTGGAGAAGGACTACGACCAGTTGACGGCCGCCTGCAGACGACGGCGCGACCAGCTGGCTGACGCCTCGAGGTTTGGCTTGCTTTGAACGCAATGTGGCTCACCATTCAGGTGTCTTCAGTGGTCTCATTGACCTCCATTCAGATACCAGCAATTCCTGCGGCAGGCGGACGACCTGACGTCGTGGCTGCGGGAGAAGGGCGAGGCGGCGGGTCACGAGGACTACGGTCGCGATCTGGAGGAGTGCCAGAAGCTCATCGACCAGTTCGAGCAACTGGTGCGCGAGCTGAACAGCGCCGGCGAAAGAGTGGCCGCCTTCCAGAGACTTCAGGTGGGAAGGACGGTTGAAACAGTGGCAATCAGCAATCACCCATCTGAGGCCGTGGACCATCAACCTTTCAGGAAGAGCTACTCAGGGCTGGTCACCCCAACAGTGCCAGTATCAAGGCGAAGGCAGGGGACGTGTCCCAGCTGTGGTCTGACGTCAACGAGGCGGCCACCGACCGTCAGATGGCGCTGCAGGGTGCCCGTCAGGTCCACCAATTCGACCAGGCTGCAGCGGAGACCCTCGACTGGCTCCAAGACAAGGAGGCTACTTTGGTGGTGGCCGAGCAACAGGACCTCTCAGCCGCCTCTGACATGAGTGCCATCAAGGTTGGTTTGAAGACTGATGTGAATGTTTCTCTGAGAGCTAAGATGGTAATCGAATGGCCACCATTGTTGGTGCTGTGTCTGTGATCGTCTGGCCGCCATCATAACATCATTTGTTTCATTCCTGTCTCTCTGCAGTCATGGATGGACCGTCACGAGGAGTTCAAGAGCAGTCTGAAGGCGGTGGAGCGTCAGGTGTGGGAGCTGTGCCGGGAAGCTGAGCGTCTGGAAGCCCAATTCCCAGACACCAAAGACCACCTGGAGGAGAGACGCGTCGACATGGAGGAGCAACTCAAGGACGTTCTCAAGTCGTCTAAGGAGAGGGAGGAAAGGCTGAATCAGGCCAAGCAGCTGCAGGCTTACTTCCAGGTTAGTGTTTGGCGTCATCACTTCACATTCACCTAGTGGACTAGTGTTGTCCGCGGCAAGTATTCAAACGAGATATGAATCGCTTTGCAGGAGTACAGGGACCTGCAGGCATGGATCCAGGCCATGAGAGCCAAGGTCACCTCTGAAAGTCTTCCCAGAGACGTGGCCGGCTGCGAGGCTCTCATGCAGCGCCACCTGGAGTATGGCGCCGAAATCAGGCGAGGAACGAACAGTGGTGATGTAGACACCCGGACCTGGCTGATTGTCGCCATTGCCGCTTCAGGGCCAGATCGCCACAAGTGGAGGAGTTCATTCGACATGGCACCAACATGATGCGTCAGGGCCACCTTCTGTCCGCCGAGATCTCTGACAAGGTGAGCGTGTGACTCGGTCTGACAATTGAACACATACTCTCAGCGTTGCCCTTTCATGAAATGTCAAAACGACTTGACATTCTTCAGGTGGAGAGTCTGAAGGCGGCTCTGCAGCTGCTGCAGGAGGTGTGGAAGGAGCGCGAGCTGCTCTACAAGCGGAATCAGGACGCCCAAATGTGGAAGCGCGACGCCGCCTCACTCGAGCACTGGCTGCTGGAGAGAGAGAACATGCTGGGTGGGGATGAGAGGTTGACTCTCTGATGTACATCTGACACAATTTTGTGACGTTTTCAAGTGTTTGCAGGGTCCGACTGGCGTCAGGCCTCCAGCGTGGAAGCCGTGGAGGACCTCATCAGACAGTACGACGACTTCCTGACCACTCTGCAGGCGCAGGGCGACAAGTTCGAGGCTCTGAAGAAGCTGACGCTCATCGAGCAGGTTTGGGAAAACTTTCATCAACACTCTGTCAGCCATTTTCACACTACATTGTGCCTCAGGCGTTCGGGGAGCAGCGTCAGGGCGAGGTGAGTCGCGAGCGCCAACTGGCCCAGCAGGAGGAGAAGCGTCAGGAGGAGAAGCAGATCAAGACGGTGGAGAAGCACAAACTGCTCCAGGAGAGGAGACAGGAGAGGGAGAGGAGGAAGACTCAGGAGATTGGACTGCTCAAGTGGGTGATTGGTGACCCACGTGCTCAAGTTGTTTTGTTCGTTAGTTAGTCTTTGTGTGCGGCAAGAACAGCGACAAGTGTTCTACAGCGAATGGCTACAATAGTTCTTGGTTGATTGAAACGTCTCCCAGAAGTGCCACTCGCCCTCTATCCGCCGTTGCAGGCCCACTGATGACCAGCTGGTGCAGCAGACGGGCGCGCACGCCATCCGTCGTCAGGGCAGCGAGCCCAAAGGCCAGTACCACGGCAAGGCTCTGGCCGCTTCAGTTTCCACTTCGGAGCCCGCAACTGCAGCGACCCCTGCAAAGGGCGCAGTCACTGGCAAGCCTCCCATCGCTCCCAGACCTGCTGCAGTGTCAGTGTCAGCAGTGGAGAAGACGACGACTCCCCAGCTGTCGGCTCTGCACCAGCAGGAGATGGTCGCCAGAGGAGAGAGCTTCAGCGCCGGCGTCACCAGGGGAGCCAAGGCCAAGCGAGCCCCATTCACCACCAGGAGGGCGCACAGTCTCAAGAAGGTGATACTGGCGATGCCTGCCGTTTTGTCCAATGCGCTTAGTTGAGTCCAAACTGAGCCAGCAGCTTGGCAAGCGTTTCACTGGTACTGTAATTCAGTTGCTCAGTTAATGTACGTTACTGTGGCGAGAATCTTGCCCACAAGCAAAATGCCCCTATGCCCTCTTGGCTGTTGGCTAAGACGTGGGTGTTTGCCTTGAGAGAGTGAACAATGAGCCAACAATGCTTTGGTGACTCCTCTGTCTCAGGTGCGCCAGTGGGAGGACATGGCTCAGATCGAGGCTGCTGGTCTTCTCAGTCGAAAGGTGGAGCAACAGAGTGGGGGGAAGAAGGCCACCTTCCGCCAGTGGAAGGACCACTACACCGTCCTCTGCGGACAGCTGCTCTGCTTCTTCAAGGTCTGTCGCTCGAAATAATGTAGAGTACTGTGATCCCAGTGGATGTTCCACAGTTCGTGTACACTGATAGTTGCACACATAGGCAATTGAGACACGCTTGTTGACGCTACCCGCATCTCGCACTGAAAGATGATGCACATGTCTCTGCGCAGGACGAGGACGCCTTTATGGAGAATATGGCCAACGCCTCCCCAGTCTACATTCTCAACGCCCACTGCGAGGTCAGCCGAGACGCCCACAAGCGAAAGCACGTCTTCCGACTCAGCACTCAGGTGGGTATATTCAAGTTAATTTGTGAGCATCAATCGCCTTGTGATAATGATTTATCTGGACAGGACGGGGCGGAGTACTTGTTCGCGGCCGATTCCGAGGCCCGCATGGCCGATTGGGTGGCCAAAATCGCTTTCCACGCCGCCCTCTCCCCAGCCATGCAGCTGCAGAGCTACGCCGACTCACAGGTGGGAGAGACGTGAGTCACGTGACGTGAAGCTTACAGTAGTAGACACGTGAGAAGTTCCAGCATCTGATATCTGAGAAGTTCCATCCAAGCATCCTGATATCTGAGAAGTTTCCTTCAAGAATCCGATTTCTGAGAAGTTCCTCCATCCAAGCATCAATCCGAGTTCATCCAAGCATCTGATCTCTGACAAGATCCAAGTGTCAGGTGTCGCTTCAGCGCCAGCAGGAGGTGCCCACCTCTCCTCCACCAGTGGTGCCGCCGGTTACTCCCTCGTCGTCGTCCGCTTCAGCGGCGCCAGTGACTGAGACGCCGGCCAGAAGGCGCTCTTCGCACAACGACAGCGGCATCGCCGTCACCTCGCCTCCCACCACCACTACTGCCGACCAAGGTGTGCTTTCCCCTTCAATGGAAAGGTTCACTGACAATCTGACATGGCAACAGATGATCTCTCAAATGTTTTCTGCCACACGACTTGAAGTGACAGCGTTCTTCTCACAGTCACAGTTCGCTTTGATGTAATATCCCTCTTAGCAGACCGCCACTTCTGGCATGGTTTCCCCGCGCTTCTTTCCACTATCGCTCGCTAGCCTGCCGCCTGCTTGACTGAACTCTTGCTACCTTTCCACTGTCGCTTGTGAATCTCTAGTAGTAGTGCCAGTGCCCTGTTTAGTATTAGAGGCAGTAGCCTAGCATGTAGCGTAGACAGAGGCCCCAGCTAGAGCTTGCCTTGTGGTCACGCCACGAATCCTAAGCAGTCTCCAACTGTTCACCATCGTCGTCGTCAGAAGATCAGCCTCCAAGTCGTCCGCCGCCGCCGCCGCCCCACGTGACCGCCTTCGGTGTCAAGTGGAGTGGCAGGAAGGAGCTGGCGACAGTCAACAACACTGTCACCGCCAGTGAGGCCGCCTACCAGCAGAAGTACCACCAGAGGCAAACGGCCGCCCAGATGAATGGGCACAGCAACGGCAGCAGCGCCAACGGGCACATGAATGGGCATCATCACCACCACGTGACCAAAACCAGCAGCTCTTTTTACGTGGCCAGATACGCGGCCGCCCTGCGCATCGGTGAGACAGCTCGTGGGGCTGTGGAGACACTCTCCTGCACTCTGCACACAAGCACTGCACCTGGCACTGCAACTGCATGGGGATGTGAAAAGAAAAGGCCGTGCACCATCCGACCGCCTTTTGCTTCTTCGCACGCTTTGATTGGATTTTCACGATGTTTTTCGAGGCACCCTCACTCTTGGGCTACCGTAATCCTGTCTTCGATCCTCATTATTGCTTTCGGTCGAGGTCTGGTGTAGGATATTGATGTTAAGGTGGAGGCTATACATGTCGTGTCTGCCTATACCCCTAACCTGCAAGTGCCCTAACTTAATGTCTCTCTCCGACCATCTCTCAACGTCAGCAAAGCGAACTCTGTCATTCAGGCACCTCTCCCTCTGTCAACGGTTCACAAGCTGCCAATGGGGTGAGTCAGTGGTGCCACTGGCAGTATTCTCAGTGGGATGTCAACTCTCACCGATATTGTACCTTCAGAGCGGCGACGCCTTCGGCGACTCAACTGACCACAACAAGGCGGCGACGCTGCCCATGTCCCACTCCTCTGCAACCAATGGGGACGGCCGGGCCTCCACCTTGAAAGCCGGTGAGTCAGCTGCAATGATCGACACATCTGACAGAGTCACTGAAGTCATTGTCAAAGTCATTGGTGTCACTTCAGGGGCGCAGAAGAGCCCGTCGCCCAGTCACGACAGCGTCTCTTCGACGGAGGAGGCGCCGGCGAAAAGTGAGTTTGCGATCGGCTATTTTGAAGATCACCATATGGTTTCATTCACTGCCATTTGCAGCCTCTCGAAAGCTGAAGTTGGGCAGTTTCTTCAAGTCGTCCAAGAAGGAGAAGGCGCCCAAAGAGGGAGGCAGTCTGAAGCGCTGATTTTGCCTTTTGCTGGGAAATTTGACCAGTGGTCAGGTTAGGTGAAGGGGGTACTGTAGCTCCGTGTTGATTGATTGCCACTAGATTGTCTTCCGCTGGAATTCTCCGAGTTCTGAGGGCGCTTTGTGATAGTTGCGTATTCGGTTGTTCGGTCGCGCGTTGTGCAGTTGAGGTGAGCGTCTGATACCACTTCTCGACAAGCCTTTTGCGTTTTGTTGTTTTATGCTTATGTCTAGCCCGTTCATTCCCAGAATGAGCATGCGCAGTGCCAGTAAGGGTATCCCTACCGTACTTAGATTACCGTATTTCCGCTGCTCCGCGTAAATTCCACTGTATTACCGCACACACATTCGTGCGTATATGTTGTCGCCCTTGGCTTTGCGATGACGCTGTGAACTGGGCGCTCCCTTGTCTCTCGCTCGACCTACTTAGAGCTCATTCTGTCTGGTTGTTTGTTGTTGCGTTCTCGTTTCGACTTTAAAAGATTTGTTCGTCTTTTTCGGAAGATAACATGGGCAAGATAAGACAATGCGCTCGAAGCTGTTTCACAGCGGCACTATTGGAACGACAGTGTTTACTCGCCCAATCGTCTACCCTTATGGTGTAAAATATGTCTGATCGGCCAAATCGACTCGTTCTCGTTCTCATGGGAGTGAGCGGTTGTGGCAAAACCGCCGTTGGAAGGGCTCTCTCAGAGAGGTTAACTCCGTGTCGATTCGTCGACGGCGACGACTTCCACTCGGAGGAGAACATTCGGAAAATGGAAAGCGGCACTCCGCTCGACGACGACGACAGACGACAGTGGCTGCAGACATTACAGGAACTGATTCGGGACGCATTCAATGGGGAACAGGATACGAGCGAGGTAGCGGGCGACACATAATCGGAAATTGGTCTTAGTGCTCGTCTTATTTCAGCAAATCGAAAACGCGCTATGCACGTATAATGGGATTGGCGTGTATCCGTTTCACTCGAAAGAGATAGGTGGATCAATGGTGTCAGTGTCAATCGTGCAATCTGGAAATCTAGAGCGAAACAGAAAGTACTTCCAGAGGCATGTCCGAGTCAGTTCTGTCGGTGGCGACAGCCAGTTGGTGGTGGTGGCCGTGGTGGCCTGTTCCGCCCTGAAGCGCTCCTACCGCGACCTTCTGCGACAGCCAGCAGCAATGGCACAGGGGCAGTCTCTGCGCTTCGCCTGCCTTCTGGTCAGTCGTCCCACAGTTGAGGAGCGACTGCGCAGTCGGCGCCTCCACCGAATGGGCGCCTTTCCCGCCAGCTTCGTGGAGAGTCAGTTCGCCACTCTAGAACTACCCTCAGAAGACGAAGAGAGCGACGTCTGGATAGTCGACACAGAGAAATTCAGCGGAGTGGACGAAGTCGTCCAAGAACTGCTCAACAGACTCGGAGAGTTGCGATGGCCAAGACAGTGACTTAGTTGTTGGGCCGGTGTCGTTAATGCCTCGTTCAGTAATTTGGGGTGGACTCGTTCAGTAATTTGGGGTGGACTCATTCAGAAACTTTGGGGTGGACTCGTTCAGTAAAAGGGGTGGACTCCAAAAGTAGTCACCGGGTCGGTTGATGTCACAGCAGTCGCAGACTAACAGGACTGTAAGAGAAGCCTCGCCGCTCTCGGGTCTAATGGCTCTGAAACAGTTTGCTTGATTGTGGTTGGCAGGGCTGATTTTGGGGTGGCGGGATGGATCACATTTAAAACGGCACTCATCACATATAACTCGGGTGTTGGCGCATATAAAACGGGACTGTCACATATAAATCGGCACTATCACAAATACTCAACACTTCCACATATAATTCGGCACAATCACATATAAATCGGCTCAATCGCATAGAAATCGGTACTATCGCATATAAATCGTGACTTTCACATATTATCGGCCGCTCGGCGTGACTGCTCCCCTGCTTACAGAGAATCGACTGGCACACGAACTAGAGTGTTTGTGTCAACAAACGAGCGCTTGTGTGTGTCTTATAACCAGGCAAAATCCGTCTTCAACGTGAAGGTTGTCGCAAGCGCTAGCAGGGAAGGGGCACAGCCGGCCTAAGCAGGAGGCAAAGCATATGGGGGAGTGCGCATCCCACTAAAAGTTTGCACTAAAACTCGGTCGACGTCGCGCCTGGCGGATCTCAGCTGAGGCTTGGCGCGACCACCAACTTCAGGGCGCGCTCCGCGCGCCCTGAAGTCGGTCACCGGTCGCGTTAAGCCTAAGCTTCGACCCGCCAGACTGCGACGCCGACTGACTCTTGTGCATGGTGGGCGCAGGGCGAGCCTAAGCATAGCCTGAACTGGAAAGAATATTCTGTGTCCGAAAGAAATGTAACGAAACACGAGACGGCCATTGCTACACACATGTAATGTAATGCAATTTACAGTTTTATAATGCCCAATAGAATTGCGATCGGTTCATTTTAACGGCCGCTGCCCATTATAAACGCGTTTACGCCTACAAAACCATTAATATGCGCTAGTACCCAAATATATGTGCAAGCACCAAATTATATGTGCAAGTACCGATTTATATGTGGAAGTGCCGCTTATATGCGCAAGTACCAGAATATATGTGGAAGTACCGATTTATATGTGACGTGTCCCGTTTTATATGTGACCCGTCATTTTCCCCCTGATTTTGGTGCCACGTGTCTTGGCATTGGATGTTTCGCTGGTAAGCCGTTAATCGAGTCAGTTCGATATCAGTTACAGCAGCATCATACAGACTTTTTCCCGAGGCGGACTGCTCCGCCGAAATAGAAGAATTGACGAAGGAAGATGGAATGGAGAGCCGTCGTTGTCTTCCTGTTGCTATTTATTGTCTGTTCGGTCGGCCGGTCGTCCACACTTCACTGTAAGGCGATGTTCCATACTGTGCGTACATACAGTGCCCGCCCACAACCACACCAGTGCACTTGCCAGCAAGGGTGAGGCAGTGGGCTGCTCCAACGCCCATCCGCACTGTCAGATGTGGGCCAGAGAATTCCTGCCCACTCTCATAGAGACGAAGACGAGAACGCAGCGACGATACTTCGAGAAGCACAACAGTCAAATGCTGCTGCTCGATTACGCTGAACTGGTGGGATCGTATTTCAGAGTTGTGAAACCCATGAGCCGGGAAAACGGTTTCAGTGTAGCCTTATAATCCCTTCTGAACGCGTACCTAACATTCGATGGCTTCTGTGAGCTGTGATGGTCCACATAATAATACAGATAATTTGAAGTCCGCTGGGTGAGTTGTCCGTTGACCTTGCAGTTCTTTGCAGGAGCTTTCACTTGGGGAGCGCGTGGTGTACAGCAACGGGCAATGGCTGGCCGTGGTGCCCCATTGGACGTTGTGGCCTTTTGATGCCTTTCGATGCTTCTTCCCAGGAAGCGCATTTCAAGGCTCGACCAATTGGACTCCACTCATATTGAGCAGTTGGCGCGGATTCTGAAGGCTCTGCTGACCAAATACGGCAATCTCTTCGAGTGCCACTTCCCCTGCAGCATGGGATGGCACATGGCGCCCTACGGACTCTGGTGCGCTATCTGGTTGTGGGGCTTACTTCGATCAACTTCAAAGAAGGTGAAGACTGTTTCTGACAGTCTAGTAGTATCCAGAGTTGGTATGATAACTTTGATTCCATAGGAAGTGGTTTTGTTTGGTTTGTTTCGACAGATGGTCTGATCGGTATTCTCAATGGTTTCAGCGGCGACGACGCGTCCCAAGTGGAGAAGGCAGAGGTCAGTTGGCAGCTGCACGCCGTCTGCCTTCCCCCTCTGCTGAGGTCGGCCACTGTCAAGAAGCTTATGGCCGGCTACGAGCTTCTCTGCGAGCCACAGAGAGATCTCACACCTGAACAGGCCGCTAGACTACTTAGGGCGATCGGAGATTCGATCAGCGCTCGTAGACACATCTCGTATCTATGAACCCATTCGATCGGTCTACTGTAACTGTTGATAGATATGCAACTACTGCGGTTGGAGAGTGCGAGCAACGAATCAACCATGCATTTGCCGCGACCAAATGTTTCTTCATCACGTCATTTGAGGTGTGCTTGAAGCCACCAACCAAAACGCAGTATAATTGGAACGGGCAAGAGCGGACACGAAATTAAATTGCTGTCACGATTTGCTCCGTCGTCGTCGTCGTCGCCCCAACAGTGCCATTATCAAGGCGATGGCAGGGGACGTGTCCCAGCTGTGGTCCAACGTCAATGAGACGGCCACCGACCCTCTCAGCCGCCTCTAACATGTCAGCCACAAGATAGGATTGGTGACTGAAGCAGGTGTGAATGTTTCTACACAGGGCTTAGGAGGGTGGAAGACCGCCCTCCTCTGTTAGCTTGTTGGTTGGGTCACTCAACACCATCAATCTTCACGCTCTGCCTCTGTCTCATCCTCAGCGCTTCCACAAAGTGACAAGACTACCGATTGGTGAAGGAAGAGCAGCCTTCTCTCCTAAGACCAGCCAGAACAAGACCAGAGCCGGACGAACAAGGGTGAGAAACAACCCCGAGAAATTGAACTCATCGGCTCGGCGCCCGTTGGCGTTAGTGAGGCCCATTGGAAGGGTCACTCCCCAGTGTCAGATGACCGTTGTAAGATGTTTCGTTGAAATGCCAAGCGAGGTGCGCGGTTAATGGAAGCCAATCGATTCCGCTTTTCGCGATTCACATGCAGCATCGGCCGACGAGCTGTTCCGCAGCGAGCCGGCCAACGGCGAGTGCAGGGTGGTCTGCTTCAGTCCCAATTCGGACCAGCAGCTGGCGACCCTGCCCCACGAGGGAATCGTAGCTGTCATCGATTGCTGAATCCAGCAGCTGAAGGAGCTGAGTCAGTCATCAGCTCGGCCGACGTCGTCTTCACCATCTCTGTCGCACAACGGATATTGATATTCTATTCGCATATGTGCAGGCTCCAGTTATCGCTGGGCGCAGGTGTTCGAGAACAAGGGTGAGGCAGTGGGCTGCTCCAACGCCCATCCACACTGTCAGATTTGGACCAGCGAATTCCTGCCCACACTCATAGAGACGAAGACGAGAACGCAGCGACGCTACTTTGAGAAGCACAACAGTCAGATGCTGCTCCATTACGCTGAACGGGTCGGGCCGTACTTCAGAGCTGTGATTGTACGGTGTAGTGGATATGTAGTTGATTTCGCGTTTGCGCACATCGCAAGCCGACGAGCCAAGAAGGTGTTTCAATAAAAGGATACTACCTCTTCTAAACACGTTCTGGACGTTTGAGCTTGTTAGGTTGTGTGTGCATAATTTGACTTTCACGTAAGGAATTGTTCATGAACCCTGTCGTTTCTTGCACCTTGTGTGGAAGCGGGACGCCGCCTCACTCGAGCACTGGCTGCTGGATAGGGGGCGGATATGCTGAGTGGGATGGAGAGGCAGTCAAATGTTGGTGGATCACACTGAACGAGTCGGGTCGTATTTCAGAGTTGTGAAACCAATGAGCCAAGAAAATGTTCCAATTTTGTTATATTGCCCCTTCTCAACGCGTACTCGACACTCGACAGTCCACCCGGCTTGATTGTTGGTGCATAATTTCAGTTGCAAATGAGTGGTGATGACGTTGGCCATTTGTCGTTCTCTGCAGGAGCTGTCACTTGGAGGGCGCGTGGTGTGCAGCAACGAGCATTGGCTGGTCGTGGTGCCCTACTGGGCGGTGTGGCCCTTCGAGACCATGCTTCTTCCCAAGAAGCACGTTTCAAGACTGGACCAATTGGACGCCACCCATATTGAGCAGTTGGCGCGCATTCTGAAGACTCTGCTGACGAAATATGACAACCTATTCGAGTGCCACTTCTCCTACAGCATGGGATGACACATGACACCATATGCTCTCAGGTGCATTTTCGAGCGGTGGGAGAAGGCGTTGCTTAGACCGATTTCAAACAAGGGTACCAGAAGGAATGTTTTGGAGAGGCTATAAATCAAATCGTCAAGCTGTCAACCTTGCTGGGCTCCTCTACTTGCTGTACTGAAGTTTCTTCACCCGAGGAATAAGAGGTATTCTCAGTTGTTTCAGCAACGACGACAACTCCCAAGTGGAGAAGGCAGAGGTCAGTTGGCAGCTGCACGCCGTCTACCTTCCCACTCTGCTGAGTTCGACCACCGTCAAGAAGTGTATGGCCGGCTACGAGCTTCTCTGCGAGCCACAGAGAGATCTCACACCTGAACAGGCCGCCAAACTACTTAGGGAGAAGGCCGGCGATCGGAGATTCGATGAGTTCTTAGACAGCGACAATCGAGTTTGTGCGGTGTGTTCTGGCAGTCCGCAAATGTTTGAGGCTGAAGAAAGCGAAGTACACACTGTACATTCATTCGAACATGTGTCCAGATGTTTCGTCGTCACGCCGTTTTCAAGCGGTAGATGTGGAGAATCACCCAGCGGTGTGTTCTTACATTTTTCGAGAGATGTGCTTGAAGTCACCAATCAAAACGCAGTCTAATTGGAACGAGCAAAAGCAAAATTTGTTTACTGTCACGGTTTGCTCCGTCGTCGTCGGGACTATCAACAGCGCCACTATCAAGGCGAAGGGCAGGGGACGTGTCCCAGCCGTGGTCTGACGTCAACGAGGCGGCCACCGACTCTCTCGGCCGCCCCTGACATGTCAGCCATCAAGGTTGGTTTGGTGACCCTGAAGCATGTGTGAATGTTTCTACAGAGGGCTTAGGAGGGTGGATGACTGGCTTTGTTCGCTCCTTGGGTTGTTCACTCTCTGCCTCTGTCTCATCCTCATCCTCCGACATGACAGCCATTAAGGTTCGTGCCACATAGTAAATGTTTCTTCTGGCTCATACATAGCACTAGTTGTAGCTGCTACTCAATGTCTGTGTTCTTCGTGTTCACGCAAACTCAAGTGTCACACTCTCATTCTCAGTCGTGGCTGGACCGTCACGAGGAGTTCAAGAGCAGTCTGAAGGCGGTGGAGCGTCAGGTGTGGGAGCCGTGTCGGGAGGCTGAGCGTTTGGAGGCCCAGTTCCCAGACACCAAAGACCATCTGGAGGAGAGACGCGTCGACATGGAGGAGCAACTCAAGGACGTTCTCAAGTCATCTAAGGAGAGGGAGGAGACACTAAATCATGCCAAGCAGCTGCAGGCCTACTTCCAGGTTAGGGTTAGATCCGTCAGAATAATAATACGCCACTGTTGTCACAGTATTCAAACGAGATTTGAACCACTAAACAGGAATGCAGGGCCTTCGCTTTCCTCTCTTGAGCCTTCTCTCGAGATCTGACAAGGCGAGTGCGCGACTTGATCTCAGAAAGAAAGGAACAACTTCCAATTGGATAGATGTTCTTTCCGTTGGCGCCTTCATTAGTCGTCGTCGTCGTCAAAACGACTAGATACTATCAGGCGATGTTGCATGCCTTCAAGTTACACCGTGTCTAATTGAACTGAAATATTGACAAGGTCTAGCTTTGGCTTTGGAGCCAGTCGCGGGTCTCCGCTGCAGCCTGGCCGAATTGGTGGACCTGACGCCGACGGGCACCCTGCAGGGCCATCTGACGGTCGGTGGCCGCCTCGTTGACGTCGTTGACATTTCACATTTCTAGTCATCAACTAGAAGTGTCACTACATCAACTTTATCAACTATCACAAGTTATAGTTGACATTTTACGGACAGCGAACTCGCCGTAAACCTGCCATAAAGCGGGAGGGTGAGTGGTAACTTAAGGAAAACTCAAAACGTTACTAGGATAACAACTTGAAACTTCGTTGCCCTCTCTCTTCGGTAACATTTGCTCTTGAGCAACATAGCCAAGGAAAATTGCCACAGAGCGCCGAAACGCGAGCAAATCCCTTTTGCAGCGGTGCCCGGAGCCGAAACCCCCGCCCCCTCGCAAGCGAAGGATTAGAAGGGTAAAATCTGAATGAGTGCACCCCTTTTACTGACTGCGTGCACCCCTTTTACTGACTGAGTGCACCCAACGTAAATCTGGCTGGCGTCCAGAATTACTGACTGCGTGCACCCCACGAAATTACTGACTGAATGCACCCCACTCGTCGGCACTCTTGTGACAGGCGCTCTATAAACTTCAAGCAGAATTCTCGTTTGAATTCAGGCTATGCTTAGGCTCGCCCTGCGCCCACAATGCACAAGAGTCAGTCGGCGTCGCAGTCTGGCGGGTCGAAACTTAGGCTTAACGCGACCGGTGACCGACTTCAGGGCGCGCGGAGCGCGCCCTGAAGTTGGTGGTCGCGCTAAGCCTCAGTTGAGGCCCGCCAGGCGCGACGTCGACCGAGTTTTAGTGCAAACTGTAAGTGGAATAAACACTCCTCCATCTAATTCACCGCCTGCTTAGGCCTGCTGTGCCCCTTCTATGCACTCGCTCCGTGTCAAAGGTGGCGGATGGCCAGACTCACGGGGTGCACGCAGTCAGTAATTTTGTAGGGTGCACGCAGTCAGCAATTCTAGGCGCCGGCCAGATTTACGTTGGGTGCACTCAGTCAGTAAAAGGGGTGCACGCAGTCAGTAAAAGGGCTGCACTCATTAAGTGTCGTCCGATTAGAAGTCAGACGAGCCGTTAACCCGTTGGAGACAGAGGAGCAAGTCAGGTGTGCAGCCAAAGAACGCGAGACCATCAATCATGAGCGTTCTCACACAAAAGATAATCTACAAGTGAAGCGCTTGTCTCAGGGCCGCCTGGGCATACGTTTAAGCGCCAACCGGCCAGGGGGGGAGGGTCGGGGGGGGGGGGGTATAGAACCCCTCTGAGGGGGGGGGGGGGTCTGAGGACCCTGGAGGGGGGTCAAATGACCTAAAAACCTAAAAAAAGTGCCAAAAAATAAGAAAATTTTGCAAAAATAGGCCAAAAAGTGCCAAAAATCGCTTACTTTTGGTCAAAACCGTCCAAAATATAGCGCCGCAAGCTAAAATTTTGCTATTTTCAAGCGCCGCAGACAAAATTTTTGCCATTTTTAAGCGCCGCAGTCGAAAATTTTTGAAATTCTTGGGGGGTCTCTTGGGGAAGGCGGGAGGGGGGTACCTGGGGGGGGGGGGTATGGGCGGGGTACACTTTCGGCTAGGGGGGGGGGGGGCTTCCCCCCCCCCCCCCCCCCGTCACCGCATGCGTCTTCATTCATCTTCACACGCTCCTCTCAGGACGCCAACGAGGCGCACTCGTGGATGCGCGAGAAGCTGCCACTGGCCGACAGTCACGACTTGTGATCGGCTAAAGCGCTTCTTTCCAGACACAACCGACTTCAACCGAACGTCCTACTAGCCTACAAGAGCTACATCGGCGGGTTGACGGATGGATATGGGTATCACGACAACTGGAGAGAGCATTGTTTCTTCCATAGATTTGCTGCCACTGAAACGTTCTTGGAGGTAGAGTGTTGGCACAGGCACAGGATGATAGTTGCCGCTGTATTGAGGTTAGCCGTAGTTTCACAGATTTATGGACCGCCTGAAGGAGATGAGGTTAGCTGATCGCTATTGGTCGGAACTTGGAACAGTTGTCAGTCTGCTGTTCATCGAAAGTTTCGCTATATTCCTCAACCTCTTTATAGCTCATCTTCTATTGTACTTGGTTGTTGTTGTCGTCGTTTCACCTAAAGACTGGTTTCACGCGTCCTTGGCTTATTGTTGGGGCGCTAAAGTCCATTTCAAAAGTATGCGAATTGGGGGTTTTTCGCAATTATCTTGTTACTCCTGTGGAAAATGCACCCAAGTATGGTACCATTCGATAGCACTCCCCGAGTGGCTCAGGGGCGCACAAATGAAAAAAAAGTTTTCATGACGCACTGAAAAACCGCCGTACAGTAAAATTTCGACTTTTTTGCTTCTCAAGCGATTTTTCCCGTTATAATTGCATTCGATAGAAGAACATGTCCTTATAACAACCTGTAAGTATGCAATTGTAAGTATGGCGACTCCGTTCAAAAGTTATAGCGATTCTCCCGACCCCCTGATTTTCAATTCCTTAAGGATTTTGAAAAACCGCCGAAAAAAATGTGCAAAGTCATTACAGCTCACGACTGCCTGAGCCGATCTGAACCAAATTTTAGCCAACAAAACGACTCTCGTCTCATATATGAGACCGCCCAACTCTCCGAGAGTTACGGTGACTCTCGGAGAGTTGGGAGAAACGGACCGCTCCAAACGTCACTTTTCTTATTGGACCGGTCCGCTGGCTTAAAAACCTTATCCATTCTGAATCGTCCCTTTATACTAAAACCGACTTGTTCCTCGTGGACTTGTCCGTTTGCAGGGCGACCTTAAAGCGACCTTTCGTTAATGGACCCCTCCGCTTCGGAGGCAACAATGTCCAATAAGACCTACACACCCTTAGTGGACACAATGAAAACGATTCATGACAAGTCCAGCAGGTAGAGGTCATCATTATCGGACGCGTCTTGCTACCCTGCATGCCTAAATGGAGTAGTCGAAAAATGTGACCCGTTGTTGGACGCATCCGTTAGGATTGACTGGTCGAGTGGGAAGCGTCGTGGAAACACTACGGACTCAAGTTGATCCTTAGTGGACACAAAAACATCCTTAATGGACACAGTGACGGGCTTAGTGGACACAAAACGAAAAAAAAGTTGGATTTTTATTGGACTTGTGTAGACACGTGGTGAGACACGAGTGATGGGTTCGATAAACAGAAATGTCCCAACGGAGTAGTCCACGCGTATTGGACCGGTCCAAACGCAAAATCGGCCTCGACAGTTGAGGCGAGATCGGTGAGTTGGGAAATTTAGGAGAGTCGCTTTGTTGGTTAGTAGGTATGTTATACCACTATAAGTTGTCTACAAAACTGCAGCGGTCCAGCTCGCTAAGTCGTCAGACTGACGAGATACAGGCCAAAACGCCCGCACATGTCATCGGCACCCATTTTGCGGCTATAATTCGTGCTACCTGCAGCCTAGGCAGCCGAAATTTTGTCTGGGTAATACCGAAGGGCTTGCCTATCTACACGTCAAGTTTCGGCCATTTGGCCGTCTGGACGGGTGAAAACGGAGAATTTGTTGTTGCTCTGGCACAGGTGAGACCACGCGGAGAAATGGGAAAGTTTGAACGATTGCAGTTTCCGCCAGCGACATCCGATTTTGATCATATTTAGAAAATTAATACCTTGTGTGGGCTAGTTTGCACGTGCCATATTTCAGTCGATTCTGTCTTGTGGTTATCGAGTTACTGGGGTGCTGTTTTTCTACTGGAAATGGATCCACTCCAGCTACTGTACAGTAGAAAAACAGCACCCCAGTAACTCGACAACCACAAGGCAGAATCGACTGAAATTTGGCATGTGCAAACTAGCCCACACAAGGTATAAATTTTCTAAATATGATCAAAATCGGATGTCGCTGGCGGAAACTGCATTCGTTCAAACTTTTCCCCATTTCTCCGCGTGGTCTCACCTGTGCCAGCGCAACAACAAATTCTCCGTTTTCACCCGTCCAGACGGCCAAATGGCTGAAACTTGACGTGTAGATAGGCAAGCCCTTCGGTATTACCCAGACAAAATTTCGGCTGCCTAGGCTGCAGGTAGCACGAATTATGGCCGCAAAATGGGTGCCGATGACATGTGCGGGCGTTTTGGCCTGTATCTCGTCAGTCTGACGACTTAGCGAGCTGGACCGCTGCAGTTTTGTAGACAACTTATAGTGGTATAACATACTAAAATTTGGTTCAGATCGGTTCAGGCAGTCGTGAGCTGTAATGACTTTGCACATTTTTTTCGGCGGTTTTTCAAAATCCTTAAGGAATTGAAAATCAGGGGGTCGGGAGAATCGCTATAACTTTTGAACGGCTTGACATAGAGTCGCCATACTTACAGGTTATTATAAGGACATGTTCTTCTATCGAATGCAATTATAACGGGAAAAATCGCTTGAGAAGCAAAAAAGTCGAAATTTTACTGTACGGCGGTTTTTCAGTGCGTCATGAAAACTTTTTTTTCATTTGTGCGCCCCTGAGCCACTCGGGGAGTGCTATCGAATGGTACCACACTTGGATACATTTTCCACAGGAGTAACAAGATAATTGCGAAAAACCCCCAATCCGCATACTTTTGAAATGGACTTTAGTGCATTCTACTCCAATCGGGTTATGTCATCCATTCTAGTGAGAGGATCCTCTCTACTCTTTTGTGTGTGAGCGGCTGCGCCAAAACCGCCGTTGGACGGGCTCTGTCAGAAAATCGTCGTCCCACTGCCGACGGCGACTGTCCGTCCCACTGTTGACTTCCACTCGGCATTCCTCTCGACGACGACAGACGCCAGTGGCTGGAGACACTAAGGGAGCTGATTCCGAGACTTGTTGAGTGGGGAGGAGGATACGAGTGAGGTTCCCCAGACTCCTCGTTCAACTAATGCACACTTAGTACTGTAGGGCTACGGCCGTTTCTAGACACATTGGTCTCTAGAAGTGTCGCCCCAAAGAGATGACGACGGCGCATCACCAGCGATCGGTGTAGTTAAAGGGCAATCGTGTCCGAGCCAAGTTGACGTCTCTATAACTGGTGGTGGCCGCCAGTTGGAGATGGCTTCCGTGGTGGCCTGTTCCGTCCTGAGGCGCTCTTGATTTGCAGAAGGGCTGCACCGAAAGGGGTATGGCGGCGACCGACGAATTACAATTGTGGTGCCTGGAGTTGCCGGCCCCGTGAGTGGATACTTGTGGGTAGCCGTTGCCGTCGCAAGGCGCGCCCAAGAGCCAGGTGGTAATTAATGGTGAAATCTCAAGCAAAGTTTTACAATACATTGGCGACCGGCGGGTGGAAAGGCCACTAACCAGTACGGATCGACTTGCGTCTTCCCCAACGACTTCCCTGTGCTGCCTTGCAAGAGAAATCCATCTGCAACCGCGGCGTCTTCACATGAGGGCTGGTAATCGTTTCGCCTAAGTACTAAAAGAGGATTATGCGTGGAGAAGTGTTAATCCACAGTTTCACCAGTTTCTCAACAGGTTTGGGCGTTGGGCATATTCCGACTCGTCAGCTGGCTCAGATGATAGACTGGGTTGTCGCTGCCCATTAATTGTTGCGGCTGACGTGGAGTACTGTATGTCTGTATGTGGACAATGACACGATTATGCGTTTTCGTCTGCGAAACGCTTCAATTCACAATCTAGGCCAGTGGTATAAGAACCGTGCGTAGTGCAAGGGGGAGTGGGAGAGAATACCTTTGCAACTTTCTTTGTTCCTTCCGATAACGACTACGAATCACCCAGGTGAGTATGTAACTCAGAGGCGAAGATGAGGAAGGCAGTGGAGCAGCCGAGGGCCCACAGGAGAAGGACTCCCAAGAGAGTAAGAAGAAGACTGAGTGGAGACACCTCAAACCTTCTTCCCTCCCGCTCCTTCCCCAACTCCACGCTGCACTTCAGCCGCGCCTTCTCCGCGTACCGATTGCGAATCTGGAAGAGAGACGTTACGCTGTTGTCTGTGACACATACCTGTGCACCAGAATTTGGTTCCGCAGAACATTACTAGCTTTACGTAGAAAGCGTTTCACAGTACTTTAAATTAGGCCAGGACAGACACAAATTTTAGTTTGTATAGATAGAGATAGTCGCTGCTCTGAAGTCCTCTGGAGGAGAAGTGTAAGTGGAAAGAGACGGAGACCATGTCGAATTCGCTTTCACCAGTCCCTAGAGGCCTTCCCACCTCCCAGTGGTCTCACTGAAGTGACCGCACCGCCTGGTGGGCCACTCGTGTAAGGAACTAATGCAAAGTCTAGTGCCTTTCCCAGGATGTCAGCGGCGAAGCCCCACTGGTGCAGTTGCTGACCTTGGACGGATGCAGCGTCTTCAGGCAGGTGGTGCAGGCACTTGCAACTGGAGCGTGCGAAGTATGGACTATGTCAGAATTTAAAACTTGATGGTATGTAAGCTGTTGTGATACTTGTGTGCCACGTGTTCTATTAAGGACCATGATTGACTGATCACAATTGGTATCACTTTGAAGAAACTAGGAATGTTACTACCGTGGGCGCGTAACGTCTAGTGGCGGACTTCATCAAGACATCTAAACACAATTTTTGCAGCGCCTAAGTGGCCCACAAACAGAAATTGAGAAATTTTGTCACGCAACCGAATTGTAGCGATGCCTTTCCACGTGAGAGGCAATTTTGGGTTGCATCCGTGCACAAGCATCATTTACGCCGTAACGATAGAAAGAGATCACCGAATCTTCCGAGAATGTCCTTGTAGCGGGAATGATCAACTGTTACCTATCAATGCGAGAATTGCAAACCTACTAACATTATTTTATTACTTGTATGTGTTCGGCGAGCTACTCCAATGCGCTTTTCGTGGAAAGCTGAATGTTTCAAACCGGTTACCTATAACAAGAAGGGTTTCGTTGAGAGCTGTTGCCACTTTCGAATGGTATACAACAATACAGCAGCGCCAACCGAGCGCATTATCAGCGAGGCACACTGCAAATTCTGATCAGGAGCAGCGAGCGCCTCGCCAGCATCGCCGTCTGCATCCGAAGATTCTGGTCGTTGGCGAAGTCTAGCAGAGGGTCTGCTATGTTCTTGGCCAGTGCAGCCCAGTGGGCGCTGATGAGGACGCTCATCTTGAACTGGTAGTCCTCCAATAGGTGACAGGCCCTGAATTGAAAGGCCACGTAGCCCACCAGGAAGAGATAGGGCAGGTAGCCCAGAGTGAAGGTGGCCATCCCACTCGAGAGTCTGCCCAGCTGGATCTCGGCCATGACAGAGCGGAAGCCACATGGAGTTGGAGAGGCGGCGCTCCTCTTGGCCAGCCAGGAAGCCACCAGCAGAGTCCCGTATGTCGCCAGTATTCCCAGGTAGAGCACAACCACCACGACGGACCACACGACGTACTGCATGCGCGTGGCCCGGGCGCACTCGACGTCCGTGTAGCACAGCAGGAAGCCTCCGCCTCTGGCCAGCGACACGACGAAGAGAAGCACCGAGGTGGCCATACAGACGGCCCAGCCGATCCCGATGAAGAGGTAGCAGTCCCTCTCTGTCACTCTGGTAAGGTAAATAATGGGTCGTAGGACGGCGACCGCCTTGAGTACGGTCAGGCCCGAGTAGGTGACCAGGGAACCGATGACTGCAGTGTTGAAGTCGAAAATCAGAGCCACCCCGAAGACCGTCGTCGTCTCCTCCGCCACGTGGTTGGAGAGCAGCGTCCAACCCAATCCCAGAATCATGAGCGAGAAGCAGACCAAGACATCTGCCACGGTCCTGTGCAGGAGGAAGATGGCCGGTTTGGGCGCCAGCGTTCCAGAGCGCTTGCACTGGACCACAGCACCCAGATAGGCCGTGCAGACAAGCATAGCGACTAGAGCAAAGAGGAACAGAAGCGGCCCCATGAGCCAGAAGTGGAACTCGGTGAAGGAAACGATGTCAATGAGTATCTTCTCCCTTGCCTCATGGCTCACGTTCTCAAGGCAGTCGTGCACCCCCTCGACTTTCAGAAACGGTGTTCTCCGCAGCCCGCGGTCGTAATTCATGTTCAGTGCAGAAGGCGTTCCCGCACACTACCCCATGATTCTATAGACGGCTTTATAGCTGGCGTCGTCGCGACCCAGCCCACTTGCGCGATTGCTCCGTCTCGAGGAAAGATAAGCGACCTAGTGAAAGCCAAAAGGTACATAGTGGCGGTGAAAACAACGGCAGTCCAAACCCAGTGAAGCGAATGCACCACTGTTTGTAAGCGCGAGCTTGAGGGAGCACTCCAAAACAGTGAGTCTGAAACTAATAGGATAACTAAATTCCTGCCAACGAATAGTGTCTAAACGAAACGTTGGGGACGATATGTTCTCATCTACATACACATGTACCTCGGCGGAGCGTCGAACGCGGCGTCTTGCGTGTTTATCTACTCGTTTGCATGTACATCGCGCGGAAGCCGCCATTCAGCAGGTGACGTGTATTGCGCCGCTCGCCCTTTTGGAAAACTCCGTTGTTGCAGTTGCCGTGCAGGTGTGAATCAATCGGCCGATTCGATCCCACACTGCTGACAGAGCGAAAGTGTGAATACAACGTGCGCCGTCACGGATTCGCAGGGCGCTTAGCTCGTTAGCTGCCTGCTGATTTGTAGTCGTCTGTGAGCTGTGACATTCATAGTTGCGATTGGTCGCGAGGCTAGGGGGGGGTTCAACCGAGATTTGGGGGGAGGGGGGTAACTAGAACAAGAATCCTGTTCTTGAAGCTCTCAAAAAAATAGCCAAAAAAGCCTAAAAATTGCCATAAAGTCGCCAAAAACGCACATTTTTACTCAACTTCAAAGCAAATTGTACCAAAATGACTCAAAATTGCTCAAAAATAGCGCCGCAGGCGAAAATTTTTGCCAATTTTAGGTCAACTTTTGGGAAATTTCCTGATTTTTAGGGGGGGTACCTGGAATCTCGGCTAGGGGGGGGGATTAACAAGAATTTCGTTCTTGTTGGCCGTTGGTAGGGGGGGAGTAACCCCCCCTAACCCCCCCCCCCCCCCCCCCCAATCGAAACTATGGTGACATTTTGGCTGATTTTGCTGTACGAACGGCAATTTAGCTTGTGGTTTGGCCGGCTCTGCAGTCTGCACTTCACATTGAATTGGGTTGCAGTTTGATTGGATCCAGTGGAAATTCTAAGCGAGAAAACTTAGTCCAAGCGGCTGCTGCTATCCTCGACCTCAAGAGTGGTGGATTGGATTTTGCGGCACTCTGGCTCGACTTCAACCTCAACGAGTTTCAAGAAGCGGTTGAATGAAGGTTTGTGTTGTTCAGAATTTCAGTTGCATAATGGGAAGACGCCTGCGGCAACCAACCACCCCCCCCCCCCCCCGTACAGTCTAAATATTTGCAGCCGTTTGTCAAATTGACGACGTGTGGATGGTTGTTGAATTGAAGCGATTCCTAATCCTAGGTTGATACTTGATTGCCCACGATATTTGTGCTTGCCATTTGAGTGGAATCTGTCCTAATGTCCATTTCTACTCAGTCGTCCGATTACACTAAATGGTGTCTGACTCTGGTAGATTATTAATCGAAACGCCTTGTTAGAAGCTTGCGTAGCATAGGTGCCGCCTAGATTTGGCATAGGTGCGATTAGTCGTCAGCCTGGGGGGGGGGGGATCCAGAGGGTCAAAAGTCAATATCCAAAATTGGTCCGAAAAACTCTATAAAGCGCCCAAAAAGTGCCAAAAACGCCTTATTCTGCTCTATTCTGATGAAAAACACCTCTAAATGACTAAAAATGATAAAATATAGCGTCGCAGGCGAAAATTTTGACTATTTTGAGGCAAATTTCAGGGAAATTTCTTAATTTTTGCTCGATTCTCGGCCGGGGGGTCCTCCCCTCCCTCGATCGTCGCTCGATCATCATTCGTCAATCAAATTGACAATGCTGCGACTGCGATCTTGTAGGACAAATGGTCGATATTTTTAGTAGACGGCAGGACAGACTTTCTACTTGCGGATGCTTGACTGACTAGACTCAGTTTCTACTGGGTGGGGGGGGGGGGGTATTCCACTTTTGAACTACCAATGAAGAAAACGGCATCTGTATGTACACAGGGTCACCGAAGCAGTGACAGTAATTGTTTACTGAGGCTGCAGTATAATTGCAGTGCACCATTTTGCCGTACGAATTCACCCCCTTTCGCAGTTGCTCAACGACAAAATCATAAGTTTTGTTCCGTTTATCCAGCTCCCCCGCGACAAGTGTTTGTTTGCTTTCTTTGTTTGTCTGTTGACTGTTCTTTTGTCAAGTCGGCAGAACCGATGGAACTGACTGACATCACGCCCCCCCCCCCCCCCCCCACTCTAAACAGGGGGGGGGGGTGGGGGAGAAACGACCCAACTTTCACTTTGGCTGTACTGTAGTGTAGTAGTTCGTAGTCTCGCCTTTGCGACTGTACGTGGGAAGACTTCGTAGAAGTAAATACTCCACCTTTTGTGAGACCTGAGACGGCCCTTGAAGTTATGGAGATTTGTTTTTTGCCCACCCCTACCTTCCACACAGTGTCTGAAGTGGGCCCTGCTTCGGTGTGGCGCGTGCTGTCTGTTTGTCTGAAGTGATGACTGCTCTGCGACGTGCGCTCTCTCTCTCTCTCGTTTACGATTAACGTCACCGCCTCTCTCTATATCGCTCTCTCCCTCTACAGTCCTTATCTCCCCTTGTTCTCCCCCCCCCCCCCCCCCCCCCCCCACCTTTGCCCAGCTGCACCTAGTTAGCTAGGTAGTAGGCGCTTGTCTTCCCTCGTTGCAGCGGCGCTAATCTTCCGCGCTCGACTGGCTTCTAGTTCCACACTGAAAAGCTACTGAAGTGAAGCTTTCCACTGAGAAGCTGCTGAAACTGGTAGCAGCGCAGACGACATTATGGCAACCAAAGTGACTGGGATGACGCCGCGCCAGAATCCACTGCCGGTGCTGACGGAGAACGTCGGATTCGTAAGTCGTTCGACTAACGTTTCAGTTTGATTTGATGCAATGTGTGGCGTGGAGTGTCGAGTGATCTGTGAGGCTTTCTCCTGACGCAACTGACTGAACAGTGGTAGTAGCTGTGAGCCGTCTCTTTCCACCACTGACGGCCCGTAACTGTTTGCTTACGGTGTCGCCTACAGGCAGTGTCTGATCCGCGACGCGTCGCTCTCTGGAAAGAAGTGATGCAATGGGAATTGTCGAGTCGGCAGACTGTTTCAGAGAGGGGTCATCTCAATTTTGTGACTGGCTTGGATTAATACGAGCAACAAGTGAGCAGGTTCTCATCAACTTTGTGTGAGCCGTGTCCGGGTTTTATGGCCGTCTTCGCTGAGCGCTTTATCTTCGCGCGCCGCCTGTCGTTGCTCGCCCGTCTTCCAAAGCGCGCCGTGAGCGTCTGTCGGACTCCGGGCGCAGATCTGGGACGCGCGCACTTAGCGCCGCGCCTCTAACTCTCGTTTATCACGAGGAGGGTTCGCGTCGCGCCCGCCTTTGTGGTTCGCTGCTGCACGGCAGACAAACAGATTACAAGCAGACCCAAGGACAAAAGAAAGCGCACGCCGGCTAGAAAGCTGGGACAAAGTGGCCGCTGGGAAATTGGCTTCTTCTCGCTCTCTCGCAGCTTCAGATGTCGAAAGTTGGTGCTTTTTGTGACTGCTTTTCGTGTCACTGAACCGATTCTTCATTCTCCAACAGAGGTAGGAGGGGCGAAACCTGTTCTTCGCTCCTTGCAAAACATAGCTCCGAACGGTGCGAATGTCGCCTCGTCAGCTCTTTCTCCGCCCCTGTTCCGTCTAGCAACGCCGATGGCTGTTTCCGCCACGAAGCAGCAGGGGTGGGCTCCGTATTATGTCTCTCGTTTCGTCTGTTATGGAGGGTGCATAGGCGCTTCGTCGTGCCGCCCAGAGCTCTCTTCGGTGTCTCTCTCGCGGTTTCAGCTGAGCCGGCGGCGAGCAGGGGGTAACGGCGCGACTGCCACCCATTCATTGCCGCGCTCTCGTCGAGCTTAGAGTGCTCGGAAAGTAACGCCCTCGCAGTTGTTTCAGATCAAATTTGAGACAGGCATTTGTTGTTCTCGCATCGAATACGTTCGCTGCAGAGAAGAGTAGCGAAGATTCTGGACTTCTAGCATTGGTATGCGCTTTCACAGAGCTGCTGCCTGGGGGCGTGGTCGCCGTCTGCGCTTGTCTATCGTTGAATCAACTCGGGTTCTTTCTTCTCAGTTGTTTTGCTGATCAGCTGTGCGCCTCCGACCGGACGCTGGGAACATATTCCGCATCTGTAGCACCAGCAGCAGTGTGAGTCACCGCACGGCGTTCGCAGAAGGGTGGGGGGCGCACGCGGGCGCTCGCGAATCGGCCGACGCGAAGCGAGCGACTGCGAAAACTGGCGCCGCCGAGTTTTTCCGTCTGTCGCCGCCGCCGCTGCCTCGACTTTGAAGTCCCTCTGAATGGGTTCGTTGTCGGTGCGCCGGCGGCGCGTGTCGAATTGAGAATTGGAGGGGGCATGTCGGCTGGTGGGCAGGCCACCGTCCAGAGATGGGGATCGGCCGTGGGGGGTTTTCTCGGGTTTCCGTCGCTCGCTCGCGCACTTGCGCTTGCGCCCGGAGTTTTTCTCCTGGTCCTGACGAAACCGCGAACCGTCTGTCTCGCCAGGGCGCGGCGCTCCGTTGTCTGTCGGTTTCTTCTTGGGTTTGTGTGGACGCGCATCAGCTGGTTGGTGAATTGGGAAAGGCGCGCGCTCTGGCTCCGACTTCTTCCATTCCCGGCCTCCTCGAGTGGCGGATTGGGAAGCTGCGCTTGTGGCTATCCCAGAGGCGGCGGCGGCGCATGACTGCGGTTCTCCGCCCTGACTGTTGTGTTGCGTCGTAGCATTCTGAAGAACAAAGGCAGTACTCCAGTTCTCAATTGCCTCCTCTCGTCTCAGGACCACGGGGCGCCCGGAGGCGGCCACGGAGGGGGAGGCGGCGGCGGCGCTGTGGTAGCCTCCTCCAGTGCCCAGCCTTCCTCCTCTTCCTCCTCCAACCACCACCACCCTCCCTCCTCCTCATCCTCCCATCGAGACAGCCACCATCGCCACCACCACCACCCACACGGCGCCATGACCTCAGGGGGCTCTTCAGGGGGCGCCATGAAGGTCAGCGGGCGCAGCAAAGCGCCCGACGAGCCCCACATCGGCAAGTACCGCCTCATGAAGACCATCGGCAAGGGCAACTTCGCCAAGGTATGGTGGATTGGAAAAGTGTGTCAGATGGTCTTGGAAAGGTAAAAAGATTGGTCGGTGAAATGGTGGAACGCCGTGTCGTTTGTGCGAGTAATCATCGCGGATTGCCGATGAGACTCGTGCCGATGCAGAGTGGCCCTGTGGTGCCGAAACGGCCGTCTGAATGATCAGTTTGATAGTAGCAGTTATCCACAAGTGTAGCTGTGGCAGAGGTTTCATTGGAAGATCAGAACTATCGCTGTCGCATTGTGACTCTAATCGTGTAAACCTGGTTTAGCTGAGCTGTCTGTTCTCCTTTCGTGCCTCACATCATAGTCGTAATCAGTTGGCGCTCGGATGTTTCCTAGAAGTATTACAGTGCGCCAACAACGTCCATTCAATGTCTGTGTCTTCATTCAGGTGAAGCTGGCCAAGCATCTGCCCACCGGGAGGGAGGTGGCCATCAAGATCATAGACAAGACTCAGCTCTCACAACAGAGCCTTCAGAAGGTGAGGTGAAGAATTGTTCTTTTGGTGTAGGTACGCGAAGAGTGTAAAGAGTACATCCAATGGGCGGGGTGCAGACATCGGTAAAAAATCCTGCCTGCAGCGCTCTCACCGAGATAATTTTTGTCTGCGCCTAACATGCGCCGGATTGGCACTACGCAATGCACCGATGACTAACATAGTGTCCACTTGGAAGTTCTGTGTGCGAGGAGATATTACAATCGACATCATACAAGATATGTCAGGCTTAGTGAGCTTGCAACGGTACCCGTAGCTCAGCGCTTTAGCTTGATGAAGTGATCTACAGCCGTCACTTGCGCGTGAGCTCGTGTGAGTGGTCGCACACGTCGCGCTCTCTGAGTGAGTGAGTGACGAGTGCGGGAGGAGGTTGGCACGTGCCGCCACTCGTCGTCGTCGCGCCATTGAAAATTGACTGTCCGTCTGTCAGTCTCCCTGTTCTGCAGTGGTCGATTCGAAATGGGATGGTGGGAGATTGGCGTGCAGTGAAGTCGCCTTTCCCCTCCATCCGCCGCGCCCTCTCTCTCCTTCTTCCCCGCGACGACGACAGTCGCTTCTTTCCCACTCCAGTCGGCTGGCCGCGCAGTCGCGACGACAGTTCCCCCGCCCGCCGGTCGTCGTCTGTCCGTCTATCATAATGGGCTGGCGTCCGCGCAACTGCGCCCAATGCCTGCGCTTGTGCAAGTGGGTTGGCTGGCGCGGAGTCCCGTCGCGCCGCCGCCGCCGCCGAAGCGACAATATTTGCAATATGGCCTCGCCCGCGCCGCGAAGCGCCGACTTCCCATTATTATGCAGGGAAGGGCGGCGGGACAGACGGACGCACTTCTGATGGAAGGGGAGTGGCTGGCCAGACGGCCAAAGAAAGAGAGACGGCCTTTTGATGGACTGACTGTCTCTGGGCTTGTCGTCGTCACGCGACACCTTTGCTTTGGCAACAGCTTTGGAGCCAAAACGATTACTCGGCGGTAGTAGAGAGAGACTCGATCTATCAAGAAGTTTTATTTCTGCCTTTGCTCTGGCAAAGGTGTTTCGCGAGGCTTTCTACCGACTTTGATGCAGTGGTAGTAGTGTTGTTTTCGAGTAGTATGGGTGGTGAGCTTGCTCTGCAGTAGAGAGCCGAGACATTCTATCTGTCCAAAAATTTTATTTATGCCTCTGCTCTGAAAACAAACATGTTTCTCGGGGCTTTCTACAGACGTTGATGCAGTGGCAGTTGTATTGAAATGTCGAGGTGACATTGTCTTAGCCTTTCCATTTCGCCGAATCGTCGTCTCGGCTAGTTTGTGAGCACTCCAAGCGAGTTGTCAGTCAGCCAGTCAGTCGGCCGGTCTGTCGTCTTCGGCGGTGCCTACCACTTGTTGTCCATCTGCAACGCCGCAACAGCCGCTGCCAGCAGCGGAGCGGAGCGGAGCAGCGAAAGGCGGACGGAGGTACTCCAGTCTGGGATGGTACTCTTTCTCTCGTTCCTTGCGCTACCTACACATCGCGTGCCACACGCAGGCGGCTACATCCCACGGTTGCGCGTAGGCTTTCACTGGCAGTAGTAGTAGCTGCTACACGGCCAGAGGGGGGGGGGGGGGGAACCCGAGCCCCCCTCTAGACAAGCCGAGAGAGAAGAAAGGGCCAGTTGAAAAGGCCACCGAGCGAGCGTCGCGATTGGTGCGCGTCAGGGGTGGGCTTTGGTGGTGAAAACAGTCAGCATTGGGCTCTCGCTGTTACAAGTCACAACACGGTTCAGTGTCTTCATAAGACGAAATGAAACGAGCAAATTCGGTGTTTATGTTGAGTCGTAAGTTATGGTAGAATCGACCGCTTGGGTGCGACGTTCGGTTGGCAATGGTGGCTTCAAAAGAAGCTACTATATCTGGCGCCTCTCTTCCTAATTAGCCCCTCGATTCCAGCGGAAGGGAGAAGGTCTCCTTTGCATAATGCCTTCGCGGGCTACGTCGGAGTACTGAAATTGCGCCGCGTCGTCGGCCCTTCTAGGTTTGGCGTAGCGCTCGAGAGGCGGAGATAATAACCGGCCGCGGCGGCGTGTTCCAGTAGTCGGCGGTGCTGGAAAGCTTACACAGGCTGTTCCTGTGCTCCTTTCGACGTCTCTGACGCGTGTGGGCGCTTTCCAGTTCCAGCGCCTACCTACACATAGCACCTCTGCAGACGTATGTACGTACGCACGCGTACGCATGGCAGCGGCACCGCGCCCGTCTAGACCCTGCAGCTACTAGGCGGCGGGCGGCTGCCGCTAGCCAGTCGCGGTTTGTATACGACCGAGGGGCTAACTAGCCCTTCCAGTGGAATGGAAAAGTACGCGGTCGGCAGCGACCACCACACTCCATCCAGCTGATGAGATGGGGGGATAGGGAACCGACGACGTCTGGGAAACCGGCCGTGAGATGACTGGACGCGACTGCGAACTTGCTTTTTATGGGCGCGCCCGTTCCCCCTCACTTGCCTCGCTAACTACGCGACTGACGAGCTAGAGTTGTACTCTGGGGGGTGGCCCTTCGACCTCGAATGTTTCACCTGTCATATATAAGGCAGCTAGCGGGCAATGGTTTCAATGTTAACCTACATTCGAGTGAGCTGTAATTTGAGCGTTACGTCAGACGCAGGTTCTCTTCTTCCACTTTGGCGAGTGGTGATTCGATTGCCGACGACACGCCGGGAGACGGGACGACAATCGAGTTTGGCGCCCTATATCCGGGGTCAGTCGTCTTCCTCTCACTCGCTCGCTCTGTTTCGTTCTTTTCCTTCCCGGGCCATCTTTGCTTGACGACTTCTCTTCGCCGGCTGTCGTCGTCGTCGGCGACGGCGTCGAGTCGACAGCGGTGTCTGTTCGTTTGGTGGAGCGGGCGAAGAAAGTGGAGAAGCCGTCTTTTCTCGACTTCTCTCTCTCGCGCCCTCTCCCTCTCTCTCTCACTAGTCTCGCCACTGAATTACGCTCGCCTCGGCTTGGCTGGCGGACCCTCCCTAGTGTCGCTCTGGGGCTTAGCTCCACACGGGATGGGATGGGGGAAAGAAGGGAAGGAAGCGCGAGGGCAAACGCACGGAAACATTCGATATTTTGGACCGCGAAACACGGGGGAAGGGGCACATGGCGAGACGCACTTTGGGGGCCGTGTTCTTTGGGACGAGAAATTGGCATGACGGAGAGAGACAAGGGGACGCGCACAACAAATCAAGAAATGTTTCAAATGGGGTTCTTTGTTTTATTGGTTCAAGTGATGGCTAATGCAAGAGGAACTTGTACAACTTTCAAATGCTGTCGGTGTGTTCCCCGAAACACATTTGTTACCCTTTTCAGCTGTTCCGCGAGGTGCGCATCATGAAGATGTTGGATCACCCCAATATCGGTACGCGCCTGAGTCGTAGTCTTTCAATTATTTGCTTTCTTCTCTAACGCAATGAATTTGCACTCGTTCAGTTCGTCTCTACCAAGTGATCGAGACGGACAACACCCTCTACCTGGTGATGGAGTACGCCAGCGGAGGTTGGAACTTCTGAATCTTTGAAGCTTTTTCATGTACATCTGAAGTTCCCCACATGTGAGCATCTGAAGTTCCCCACATGTGAACATCTGAAGTTCCTTATATGAACAGCTGAAGTTCTCACATGTGAGCATCTGAAGTTCCCCAAATCGGCAACTTTGAAAGTTTACCATTTAAGCATCTGAAGTTCCCCACATGAGCATCTAAAGTTCCTCACGTGTGGACATCTGAAGGTCCCCACATGTGAACATCTGACATTTCCCAGATGTAAACATTTAAGTTTTCAACTCTGAAGCTTTTTCACGAACATCTGAAGCTCCCACATGTGAACATCTGAAGTTCCTCAAATATTACCATATGAAGTTCCCTATACGAACATATGAAGTTCCCATGGAGCATCTTAAGCTTTGCCACCTGAACCTCTGAAACTTTCCCATGCGAACATCTGAAGTAAGTACTATCTATGCGTGACTTCAGGAGAAGTGTTCGACTACCTGGTGGCCCACGGACGCATGAAGGAGAAGGAGGCGAGGGCGAAGTTCAGGCAGATCGTCTCGGCGGTCCAGTACCTGCACGCCAAGAACATCATACATCGCGACTTGAAGGTGATATAACCGTGCCAGAATGTTGATTCAGTTCTCAAATGTAGTGAAGATAAAGCCCTGCAACATCCCAAGTAGCGCGTTCGGAACAAAAGTTAATCGTCTGCGGCGTTATTGTAGAGCAATTTTAGCATGGACAAATCGGCAACTGATTTCGGCTGCAGCGCTATTTCGGAGCAATTCGATATTTAGTATCGTGAAAGCCTAAAATGGTCGAACTTTCTGTCCTCTGCGCATTTTTGGAGCAGTTTTATAATTTTGCGCATAATGGCAAGCTTTTCGCCTGCGGCGCAAATTTCTATGGAATGTTGCGGCGGCATATTGATCCTCTTCCTTGTGGACTCAAAAGTTCAACCCCCCCCCCCCCCCCCCATCAGCAACTGAACATCTCAACTGCTATTGTACTACACACACGCACACATTCAGGCGGAGAACCTGCTGCTGGACAGCGACATGAACATCAAGATCGCCGACTTCGGCTTCAGCAACGAGTTCTCCATCGGTGACAGCCACTTGTGACTCACTCTGAGACTGTTGAAAACACTGAGACACCGTCCCATTCAGGGAACAAACTGGACACGTTCTGCGGCAGTCCGCCCTACGCTGCCCCGGAGCTCTTTCAGGGGCGCAAGTACGACGGGCCGGAAGTCGACGTCTGGTCGCTGGGGGTGAGCCACTTGACATACTGAAAGTATTTGTGTGGAATATGAATGAAATTTTATTAAAATCGTCATCGCTTGCAGGTGATTCTGTACACGCTGGTCTCGGGCAGCCTCCCATTCGACGGCCAGAACCTGAAGGTCCGTCCGAGTGTGAATGTGAATGTTTCTTGGTCGCGCCTTGAATCCTGCGCGCTTAGTAGAATACAGTGGTCGGTTTTTTGGGATGCTAATCTGTCGTATGTAGTTCGACTCATGCATCAGTAGAGGGTCTAAGCGGTGGAGTGTGGTACACTCGCCCCCCCCCCCCCCCCCCCACTTCGGCCCGACCATAGAGAAGTGAAGTAATAATTATCTTAAACGACACACGACTTTCAATAATTTTCGCCTGCGACAATTCTGTGTAATAGAGGAAGGCAAAGAACGTGAAGATTTTTGGCCTGCGGCGCAATTTAAGGCTGGATTCAGAGTATCAATGTCGAATTTAGGCAGTTTCCTAACGGTGAAATGGCCTACTGGTAACATTGCAAAATTTTTGCCTGCGTCGCTTCAGAAAGAAATTTCAATTTTCCGAACCCCCCGCCGGAAAATCCTGGGTGTGAATGTTTCTTGGTCGCGCCTTGAATCCTGCGTGCCTAATAGATTCCAATCGTTTCCGTTGTCTTGTTCTATCGCCTCGTTCAGTTCATGTTTTCATTGATTGGTTTTAGGAGCTCCGGGAGCGCGTGCTGCGGGGCAAGTACCGTATCCCGTTCTACATGTCTACGGACTGCGAGAATCTGCTCAAGAAGTTCCTGATTCTCAATCCACTGCGCAGGGGCACCCTGGAACAAATCATGAAGGACCGTTGGATGAATATCGGTGGGTTGTTGAGTGAGGCAAACGCCATCAGATTGAAACTGTTATTTGGGCTTGTGATACGTGTTGTGAACGAAACCGTTTTTCGCTCTCAGGCTGGGAAGACGACGAGTTGAAGCCGTACACTTCCTCCTCGAAGGACCACTTCGACCAGAAGAGACTTGGTGGGCATATAACACCCGGTCACACCTCAGAAGCCACTCCAGTTACGAAGCCATCCGGGGTCTTTCAGAGCTGCTCCAGCAGCTGACTGGGGCGCCTCTGCCGCAGATCATGGAGTCTCTGGAGAGGGAGAAGTTCGACGAGTTCTACGCCTGCTACCACCTGCTGGGAGAACGCTCGTCTGAGGTGGGTTGTTGGGACGCATCTGAAGCACCACGTCAGAAGCACCACTGGAACGCATCTGAGGCACCACTGAGACGCGTCTGAAGCACCACTGAGACGCATCTGAAACACCACTGAGACACATCTGAAGCACCACTGAGACACATCTGAAGCACCCACTGGGACGCATCTGAAGCACTACTGAGACACATCTGAAGCACCACTGAGACGCATCTGAAGCACCAATGGGACGCGTCTGAGGCATCAGTGGAACGCATCTGGAGCACCACTGAAACGCATCTGGAGCACCACTGAGACGCGTCTGAAGCACCACAGAGGCGCATCTGAAACACCACTGAGACACATCTGAAGCACCACTGGGACACATCTGAAGCACCCACTGGGACGCATCTGAAGCTCCACTGACACACATCTGAAGCACCCACTGGGACGCGTCTGAAGCATCAGTGGAACGCATCTGGAGCACCACTGGAACGCATCTGAAGCACCACTGAGACGCATCTGAAACACCACTGAGACACATCTGAAGCACCACTGAGACACATCTGGAGCACCCACTGGGACGCATCTGAAGCACTACTGAGACACATCTGAAGCACCACTGAGACGCATCTGGAGCACCAATGGGACGCGTCTGAAGCATCAGTGGAACGCATCTGGAGCACCACTGGAACGCATCTGGAGCACCACTGAAACGCATCTGAAGCACCACTGAGACGCGTCTGAAGCACCACAGAGGCGCATCTGAAACACGACCCAGGGACCCGAAGCTGTATTCCCACTCTCTGTTCAGCTGGAGAACTCCGAATCCATGATCGCCATGGGTAAGGCCTCTCTCGGCGGAGGCCCCGGCCAGTTCCTGACGCCCGGCGGTCAACCCGCCGGGCAGACCAACGGCGCCCAGCCCACCCCCGGCACGCCCCAGGCACAGGCAAAGTTCGCACCCCGAAGTCTGAGCGCCCAGGCCCAGCCGCCGGCCACCGTGGGCCGCTCCAGTCGCAGGCCCAGCGGAGAGCCATCCCATGAACCCAAGAGCGGCGCCCAACAGGTGCCGGCCTCGGCGGCGGCCATGGTCAACTCTGGAGCCGTCACCTACAGGCCCACCACTGGAGCGCATCACAGGGCGCCCATTCCCAGCTGGAGTCCCGCTGGGACGGCTACGGCCAGCCAGGCGGCGGCTACTCCGCCAGGTTGGGAGAACTGACATATAGTGCACTCTACATTCTGACTTGAGCAAGTGAGCCAGCGCTGGCTCAGACTGATCGTCCACCCACACCGAATCGTCCCAGTACTCTCACAGCGCTGTCGTTTTTGGTTTAGAAACTCACTGCAATCTCTTTCCCTCTCTCTGTGCAGGTCCGGGCAGCGGCCAGCAGAGGGGAAGCTCAGCGGCGCCCAACAACGGTTCACGGAAGCAGAGCGCCCCAGGGAGAATGCCCATACCCAATCTGGGCAGAAGACCCGACCCCTTTGGAGGGGGTGGTGGGGGAAGGGGCGTGCAGCAGAGCACCTCCGCTGGAAGGTACGCTGTCACAACTACGGAAGGCTGCAGTGGAATTGTCTTGCGTATGGTCTTGTACATATGAATGGTGCTCGTAACATTGTTGGTCGCTAAGACAAAGACAGTGTGACTACTACTACTCTGTCTCATGCGTTTCTCGCAGTGTAAGAAGCTGGATTAACCTCTATAATGTGGTAGTACTGTCCAGGCCAAATTGCCCTCTTAAGTCCTTAGAATGCTTCGTCGTCTCCTGTTACACTGCCGAATCTATAATACTAACAATTGTCACTTCATGACAAAACCGGCACATCCATTGGTCAGTGTCTGAGGTCCAACAACCGGGAGATGCTGTCGTGTCCAATCCCGGCCAAATGCACTTCCAAATCCTTAGAATGCTTCGTCGTCTTCTATTATGATTCCCTATATATCCTCCTACAATTATCACTAGTCAATCCTTCATTGGCTTACATTCCAGCGCCACAGCGGCCTCACTGCGACAGCAGCAGCAGGAAGGGGCGTCTTCAGGGAAGAAGCCTCTGCAAGGGAGTGTGAGTCAGCCAACTGGCACTCAGCAGCAGCAGCGTCTACCCACCAACCCCGCCCAGCCCTCCATCCCGGAGGACAGCGAAATTGACGTGGCCAACCAACAGATTCGGTGGGTGACACACAATAGAATTACCATTGACGGATGGTGGAGCTCTTGAGTTTGCGTGTGAATGGAAGTCGAGTCGCCTTAAAAGGTGGCCGGCATCTGAAGGACTACGACTTCTGTTTCGTGTGTAGGATCCACCTTTATTGGGGAAATAGCTTTGGTCGTACCTAAAGGGGTTCACAAGTCGTAAGCACTCTTTCCAATAAGCGACTCCCTTAGACGTTTAGCTGAAACAATAATTCAGGTTAAGCAGAAGGAGTCACTGTCTATGCTCACTCTCTGTCACTCAGGACACTGCACCTGTCGCCCAGCGTCCCGCCAGCGGCGATGCTGATGATGGAGAAGACGCCTACAAAAGAACCCTCTGACGCTTCCATGACCGCCAGTCAGACGTCTGAATCGCAGCAGCAGACTCCGCAACAGCAACTGCAGCAGGCTGGGGCCACGCCGCAGACGGCGCCCCCTGGCAACTTCCCCAGGGGAACGAGGAACCGGCAGACCTTCCACGGGACCACGCAGAAGGTAATAGTTGGTGGAAGAAAGAGAATGTTTTGAGGGCAGAACATAGGTTGGGCCATTGCTGTGGGGAGGCATTGATGGAAAGAGTCGACTTGCGCTGCGTTAGTGCTCACTCCACTGGGCCGTCAAGTTCCGGATATGCACAAGTTTTTGTCTGCGATTCAACCATGTGATTGAGATACATGAAATGTTTCTGAGGCCTTCGATTCTCCCACCCCCCCCCCCCCCCCCATTTGCACGGGCACTCCAATGCTTCATTGGCATACTTTGTGAGGGCTCTATAAATGCCAAGACGCTACTTGTGGGAATTCTTCCAACTTCAATTGATCCTACTTCAGGGCACCCGTCAGCAGCAGCAGCAGTTGTCGTCCCAGCAGGGGGCCACCCTGCAGCAGCAGCAGCCCAGCGACGACGAGCGTGAGAGGGGCGTGTTGGGCGCTGGACCCTCCAATCCCAACCAGAGGGGCTCCTTCCTCTCCAAGCTGTCCAGATTCGCCAAACGGTCCGTCTGTGCAGTAGTGCACATAGTAGTGACAAGGGGAAGTACAGAGATAGCTGGCTCACAACGCACAGTACACGCACACGCGGTCTGGAGTGGAGGGTGTAGGGAACGAGTTTGGTTTTTGGGCAACCGCTGGTTTCGCAGATTGGGTGCCATTTGCCAGCAGTTCGCAGATGGCGCTTAGAGGTTTTGGGGGTGGAAGTGATCACTTTGGTGCTGCTGCTGCCGCCGACGCGGGCGACGCCCAACTGTCGCAGCTGCTCGCTCGCTGTCCCCATTACTTCCCTTTCCTGGTCCTTGACTTCCTCTCCTTCACTGTCTTGCATGCTGGGTTGTAGTTCCCCTTGGAATGTAGCGTCTGTCGTGACAAACACATCGTTCAATCGTTGGGGTCTGGCAGTGGTGGTGGTTTCTGGCCGGACTGCAACATTTCATGTTCGAAACTCCTTCTTCTTTTTTACTGCACCGCGCTTCCTTTTTGTTCGCCGGCGTGGCATGCAGGCATCTGGTGGGTACCTAAGCATGGTCTCTAGAGCATTGAGCACGCGCCTTGTGGCCATGCCGTGTGTGCGTGTGCGTTCGTGTGTGCGGCCGAGTAACCGGAGTCCGCTCAGTTCCAGTGCGTCAGTCAGTGTCGTCGTTGTCGTGGTTCGTGGCTGCAGGCAACGTGTGCTCGTTCGGTGTCGTCGTCGTCGTCACTGGCGCTTTCCCTCCCTCTTTCAGTGCCTCGACCAGTGGCGGCGCGGGTCCACTGCTCTTCCCAGTGGACGAGCCGGACAATCCTTATCAGCAGCGACCCCCCGCCGAGAGCTTGTTGTCCCAGAGCTACTATGCTCGGCTTGAGCCATCGTCCCCCTCCTCCTCCTACTACTCTCAGCGCTCTCGTCACGCGCCCCCATTCCCAGTCCTACCCCTGGAGCATTCCTCAATCCCCACCTCTCAATACTACCACACGCCCGCGCAAGCGAGCAGCAGCGAGGGCGCCAGTGGCAGCAGCAGTGCCACAGGCGGCGGCTATCACGCCACAGTGGCCGTCAGGGGAGTGGGTGAGCGGCCGGCGGTCAGGCCTGCCACCTACTACCCTGGTGGTACCACGGTTGCCTGCTCCGCCTCTGGCCTCAGGAGGTCTGTACAGCACCCACTCCTCTTGGGGGATTGAACTTGGTGGCGGTGGCAAACTTGTTCATTGTCAGTGGTATCAGATCGTCGTTGTCACAGTCGATTGCACTGGGGTCAATGGGGCTGACGCGACTTGGACACTGCAGACGTTTGCCAGCAATGATCCGCTGGTCGGTCTCGCTGGCTCTAGTGCGATACCTCTGTGGTAGCGGGGGTCTGGTTGGTCCATCACTCGTCACGTTGATGCAATCCATTTTATGACTTGCGTGACACATTTCGCGATGTTCGCAAACCTGAGACTCGCACTGCCACCTGCAGGACTCCAAGCGCCGTGGGCACGGGTCCAGGGGTCGCTGGTGGTGTCGGAGGCGGTGGCGGCAGCGCAGGGGCTTCTGCAGTGGCCTCACCTGGGGCGCAGTCTCCGGCCGCAGTTCCCAGCAGCCCAGCACCCAGCTACCCGCCCCCGTCCTTGCCCGGAGTGCTGGGCCCTGACGGCGAGGTGAAGCCCCGAAGTCTCAGGTTCACCTGGAGCATGAAGACAACCAGCTCACTGGCACCAGAGGATATGATGAGGTGGGGAGACTGGGTTATTGAACTCGTGGTTTGTATGTAGATGATGATAACCTTGAAGTCTATTGTTCGAGCGGAACCGACGAGTATCACCTCTAACTTGTCAAGCACCAATATCTCATTTGTGGAACGGTTTTAATTTGTACCCCGGCTACCTCATTGTCTTGTGTAGACGGCGACCTCTAAATGTTCCGCGGGCGGTTGATGTCGAACATTCAATGTGTGACGATAGTAATGGTCCGTTTAAGACGGTTATCCACTCATTGTCACCACAGAGTACAATTAGTTGTCTTTCAGGGAGATCCGCAAGGTGCTGGACTCCAACAACTGTGACTACGAGCAGCGTGAGAAGTACCTGCTGCTATGCGTCCACGGCGACCCCAACACCGACTCACTCGTACAGTGGGAGATGGAGGTCAGTCGGCCTCTGCAGTGACCACTGCAGTCGCAGCGCTTCAGAGGTCGAGTCACTGCTGTTTCAGGTGTGCAAGTTGCCGCGTCTCAGTCTGAATGGGGTGCGCTTCAAGCGCATCAGCGGCACCAGCATCGGCTTCAAGAACATCGCCTCGCGCATCGCCCAGGAATTGAACCTTTAGGAAAAAGAGAACTTTGGCAGTTGCGCAATGGCGGACAGTGGAATACCCATTGGGCAGTTGGTTGCCTTTGGAATGGGCGGACACACAGCTGCAATGATTCTCTCCTTCTCGCTGAGAATCTTCTCTCTCCTTCCCGAATGTGATCGACCGCCTATCCGGATAATTTTTTTTTGTTTTGTTTTTTCTGCCCGCGAAGTCGTCTCTGTCTCGCTAGTCTCTCTCCCTCTCTGCTAGCCAGTGGTTGGCTGTTGCGAATTGGAGGGATGACGGCTGAGACGAAGTAGGTAACTCGAGTGGTGTTTGAAACGAGCCGCGCGCAGCTTCAGTCTACGATGAATGATGGATTGAATACATTCAGTGTTTGTGTGTACGCGAACCCAAGCTACAGAATAGGCAGCGTGTCGCTCTGTGCCGAGAGGAGAGTGGAATTCGCCCGCGTCTGTCTCTGCTTGTCTGTCAGTCGTCGTCGCTTCCTCCTTTTGTGCTTCTCTCTGTCTCTTCTTGCGCTTTTGCGTGTCTATTCGCGTAGATGTGTGTGTGCCACTCTCCGATTGTGTCAACGCACCAATCTGTCCCTTTTGCTGGGTGGTTTGTGTCGTATCGCACGCGCGATGAACCTGCATTACTCGTATACGCTCGTGCGTTCTTCGTTTTGCTCTCCGCCCCTTTGCCGTCGCGCGGTGTACGGTATGTCTGTGTGTTCGTTGTGTAGCTGGTATACTGTACTCCGCGTATTGTCAAGCGATCATTGTGGGAATGGGTGAGGAGTGAGTGCAAGCGTACTGTAGGTAACGTACGGTAGGCGAACTACAGTACACCGGTCTTGAGATCAGATCAAGCAGTGGAGTATAATGGTACGTAGGTTTCGTTAGGTACTTATTGCGCATAGTCCGGACGGACCCTTTGATTGGCGACTGGGTGATTCACCGCAGCCACTGATTTGAACACGTCGTGTGAATTTGAAGGCTGGGAATGAAACGGAAAATGGCAGATTGAGACACAGCACAGCACAACTTCTTTCTAAAAGGCGCAACATAGTCACTTAGGAAACTTTAACGATACCAACTTACTGAGGGAACCAAGTAAGCAGTTGTTACTCACTTGTATTCATTGAAATTCCAAGCCACGCCTTGTTAGCACAAACTCGATCGGCCAGAGTGATTCACGCATCAAGATTTTCGCAAAGATGTGCCACGCGAGAGACTAATGTGTTCTTGAAGTTGTATATTCGGTCCCTGCTTTTGACGTTGTGTCTATTCGCTCCTTACTAAAATTAGTAGTGCGCCGCGCTGCTAACTGAGCTTGTTCGGCTCGGCACTGCTGTATGGTTGTGGTTGTATATTGAATGACGACGCAACTAACGGGGTCAAGGAACATCCACGATTCGTTACGAGTGAACGATTGAAACAATTCGCAATTATGCATTGTCGCCAAATATAACTTTTTTGAAACGTTCAACACAATCTCAGTCGTCTGATGGAGCTTCTGAAGGGCCAGCGTTTCTCTCGACCGGCCACAGTCAAAGAGGAGCCCAGCGCCCTCGACCTGATGTCGCGCCACTGCTCCCTGCAGAGGCTGCAGCTCAACGACAGTGGACAGTACATCTCCAACATCGTGCGAAAGGGTCTCGATCCTGGCATCATTCATCGTCTCAACCAGGCGCTGATTCACCCCATCCCAGTGGGAGAAAAGGTTGGCTGCAGATGTTTCAGTGGCAGCATAATGTGCGCATTCATCCTTCATCGTTAATCTAGCATTGCAGCAAGGGTAGGAAATGCAAGTCGTCGGTCAGAATTACAGCTAGCGAGTGAGGAATCTTTATGCAACTCGGGTGTGGAGGCGGTTCGAGGTCGGCTTGAAGCTGAACTGTTCATTGGAGCAGAAGTTGGCGCGCGAAGGCAGATTCGAGACGACCCCTTTGGATCTGTTCACCCTACTAGTAGTCTACCTCATCTGGAGTGTCGGCTGCCCCGCCAGACAGCCGCTCTCCCCATTGAATTTCTTCTCGGCTTTCTGCTCGGCTGATCTGTGCGCCGTGCCTCTTTGGTTAGCAAGCGAGGCACCCGAGAAATGAAATGATGAGCTACAGTAGTCCAAGAAGAGTGTGGGACTGGAAGGTTGCTGTACGCGAAGCAATTAACTGAACTACACCGGAACATTTACTCCGATGTGGCGACCAAGTTCCGTCATTCGATAGTGGATCTCTTTGTATGTATGAACCGTCCGTCTAACCTATCGGCCAATCGTCGGATACAACACAATGTTGCTGAGTAAACCAAGATCTCGTGTTCGTCTACTATCGTGTAATCGTGAAGGCGAGTAATCTTTAGTGCAGCCTGCACAGCGCGACAGCATGACGTTGAAAGTGAACGTACGCCACCAATTACGCTGTTCTCAAGTTCAAGTTCACAGTTATTCCTGGACAAACCGACACAGTGGCAGCCGAGTTGTTCGGTTCTTCGCACGTCGTCACTACAGATGTTCCACGGTGTGTACATATTTGACCAAGCGATTTGCACAAGCAATCAAGTGCGGTGTTGGCCTATCAAGGACTGCTCTTTGGGTCAGCCTAGAACAACAGAAGAAGGAACTATATACGAACGTCGACCACACCAATCTCACTGGCCTAGTGAAGTTTGGACTCTGCAATGAAGTTGCCATAAATTGGCCAATCTGCTGTTTGAGAGTTACACTGCGATAAGAATCCTACGCAACTGTCAGATGTGGAGTCGGTTCGAGGTCGGCGTGAAGCTGAACTGTTCATTGGAGTAGAAGTTGGCGCGTGAAGGCAGATTCGAGACGACCCCTTTGGATCTGCTCACCCTACTGGGAGTCTACCTCATCTGGAGCGTCGGCTGCCCCGCCGGATTGGCCGCACTCACGACCGAATTCCTTCCCGGCCTTCTGCGTGGCCGATCTATGTACCTTGTCTCTTTGGTTAGCAAGAGAAACACCCGAGAAATGAAATAATGAGCGTAACCATGAAGAATCCACATTAGAAAGGTTGCTGCGCGGTATGTGATACTGTGATTTGTTGAACTACTGACACATTTACTCTGATGCTGCGACCGAGTTCAGTCACTAGATACGTACAGTACGTACCGGGTCTTTCGAAACTCCAGACCCCCCCTCCACAGCACGCTGTGTAAAAGGTAGCAAAGTCATACTTGCACACATGGTAGCCTAATGTCTTCACAACTCGGACGCAAAAATTCAGCACTCTATCTCAACTCACGCGCAAATGTGGGCGCGAAATGCAAAATCGGTCGCGGTTGCTGCTCCTCCTCCTGGAGGCCATCACCGTGGAGAAGAAGGGCGCCATCAGCAGAAGCATGATTGACAACCCAATTTTGATTGTTTGCTACGCAAGATTGGTGCAAGCTACGAAAGTCGTTCTTGCGTCATTTTGAAGCTTATTGCGTCTCCTTTCAAACACTATTTCGCCAGCCGCAATATCGCATTCCCCGCGCGAGCCACAGCTGCCCAAAGGTGGCTCGGCCGTCAATTTTGACCGATTTTGCGGTTCGTCCTCGCATTTGCGCGTGAGTTGAGATAGAGTGCTGAATTTTTGCATCCGAGTTGTGAAGACATTAGACTACCATGTGTGCAAGTATGACTTTGCTATCTTCTACACAGCATGCTGTGGAGGGGGGGTCTGGAGTTTCGAAAGACCCGGTACATTGTAATCTAGCATCCGGCCACACGTCAGATACAACACAACCGATTGGAACAGTTTCTGCCCGTCCAATCTGGGTTTCTCGCTACGCGTTACCCTTACCACTTGGCCCCGTGTTACCACTTCAGCGTCGGATGATTGTTAGAAGATGGGATAGAGCTTCAGCTCCGGCCTAGCACCAATAGACATGACGCTTCACCTGGAGAGCGCAGTGACAAATCGCTGTACGTTGCGTTGTGCATGCATGTGAATACATTTCTATCTCGAATTGACAATTTTGCTCAGTCAAGTCCACTGTGCTCAGTCAACTCTGTGTCGAGCGTTTCACCGATTGATAAATTTAGTTGCTCACTTGGCCGTATTTAGTGAGTCTCTGCTGCCCGCCGTCACACTTGTAGTTTTCATGAAGCGCCAGTAGGGGGGCATGGCTCAGATCGAGGCTGCTGGTCTTCTCAGTCGGAAGGTGGAGCAGCAGAGTGGGGGAAGAAGGCCAGTGGAAGGACCACTACACTGCCTTTGAGCACTGTTCTATACTTCTTCAAGCTCGGTTGATCCGGCTCCCAGCCGAGTTATTCGGTGCTTCGCACTTCGTCACTGCAAGTGTTCAACTGTGTCTATGGTTCCACCTTCTACACTATTTTTAGCACTCCGACCCCAAAAGGGGCGGAGTGCTATAGTGGAGCTGCTCCCGATCAAAATTTTTGCCACTCACTTTCGTGCCTCATTTCTCATCCGATTTGGACGGGGTTTTTTTTAATCGATAGCTCTCGAGGGATAGTAGGGGTGCTCGGGCCTTCGTTTTTTTCGCGTGGTGGAAAAATTTTGAGAAAAATTCAAAAATTTGAATTTTTACTTACTGGGAGGGTGTTCACCCAGCTGGAATTTCTGGAATAGTGGGCCGATTTTGACGCCCTTTGGATATGTTATAGCCCTCGACGAGACGAAGAGGGGAAAAAAAATCCCGAGCCAATCGGCCGACGCGTTCTCGGGTTACGGTAGCCGAAAGCGGTTTTTTGACAAAAATTTGCCTTTAAAAAATCCTAGTAAATCAGGGAGTTGTTGGATCGGGCCAGATATCTCAAATCGGCAAGATTATCATGTTCTCTTTCGTTTAAGACCAAAATCGCCGAAATCCGCCGAGGAAATCGTGAGTTCTGTGGTTGCAAGTGGTCGCCGTCGGAGACCGAAAATGCCGATTTTCGACTTTCGGCCGTTTTAGCGCTCGATTGCGATGATTTGTGGCCAAATGGACTGCACCACGCGATTCCCCGTTGAAAACTGATCTAGGATCAATTTTTAAAAATATTTTTCGGCTACCGTACCCTGGCCGCGTCCAAAATTCGAATTTCCACCCCCGAGGACAAAATCAATGTTGGAGTTTATCTAGGTGCTTTTGAGGTCGCTGATGCCGAATCTGGCGTTATTTTGGCGTTTCGGATCAAGATTCGCGTGTTTTGGCCAAAAATCGACCTATCGTGGCCATACATTGACGAAACTCAATGTAAGGTGATTGTACGGTTGAAGTGTCGATTCCAGGGTATTTCGCGGCGAGGAACGCGAATTCGCTATTGGTTTCTCCATGTTGTGTCGATTTTGCCTTCAAACAGCCACTTTCCTAATGCCGACATTCAAATTTGAATGCAACTTTTACCGTACTCTCCTCAAACTATGTTGTAACTCAAATTTGCGCGCGCATTCAAACTTCTGAATTGAGGAAATGCAGTGCGGAAAGATGGTGTGGTAAAGGAAGCATTTGCGCATGAATTGTCAATTCTTTCCGTCCAAAATGGCAAGGCGAGTCTGCGATTGGCGCAGCCCCGAATCTTTGCCGCCGGCTACATACTTGTTGAATCGAAGCGAAATGGCGCATTTTGGGCTCAATTCGGCCTGGTCTACAGGATTTTGGTGCTCTGCCGCGCGCCGGCCGGTCCTTGTAGGTGGAGGGAATATGCGTACTCTGAAACTCGCGCGCCGGCGGAATTTGTGGAGAATCTTTGGGCGGAAATCGGCCTTATTCCTCATGATAAGTGAGTGGCGGTCTGCTTTCTCCCGTTCTGGTCGGAGTGCTTCACTGCAGGTTCTCCTGCACGTTTCCCTTGTCTAACTTGGCCTGCTTTGTTAGCTGCGGGCGGCGGTTTGGCTCATCCTGGAACATCTGCAAAGAAGCTACGATCGCTGCAACACACTACACATTACATATGTCGCAGAGCTGTAAAATTGCGAGATCAGTTTTCCCGCAACCACCGTTATTCGCGAAACACCAGACGTGAAGGAAGATGTTTGTTCTCTTGTGATCAACCTTCATACGGTTGATCGGTGTGCACACAACGGATGTTTCGTTGCGTTCTCAAAATCGGCAGGGAATACTTTCGAAGCAGTACTGTAGGAGTATCTTTGCCGGTAGTATTAGGAAACAAACTTTCGTTGTTCAACACAGGACACTGATCAAGACTCTGTCTATCAAAACAAGAACAGATCGCAATAGTCGGGATCGCTGCCTATCGGCGTTTGCCTTCGTTTGTTTGTACAAAACCTCTTGACCTTTCTTCGCAGCAGAGACCTTTTGAGGGCAAATCCCATTGCGGACTGACGGTACACAACCGCGTCGATTCTTAACTTCTTACGAAACAGACGTGTGATTCGCGAACATGGAACCACACAGCAACATACTTTCGACTCCAAATTCTGCGTGTTAGTTAGTACACATCCATAATCCTTCCCATCTTTTCAACCGTTTAATGATAAAATTGAAACGCTCGTGCGCGACAGGGATTAAGGCGTTTTGCGGATGCCGGCAAATGGGATCAAATTTTCGCCCTTTGTCCGCGCGTCGGTCGGTGTCTGGGATTATGGACGGCTCTCCCCCGACGAAACAGTTGTCTCCACAAATGCGTCTGGAAAACAGGTGGCAGTGGCGCCCCCATAATATTCAGTTGATCAATCAAAATTCGGTCGCCTTTAATTGATTGGGCCCGGAAATACTAAATTAGCGCAAATTGCTGCACCGCGCTGCGGTTGTCTTCCGAAATGGACACCTAATCGAATTATGATCTGCAAGATTCTGTCTGTGCTCTCCAATCCAGTTTCCTTCGCTCGGACTGGTCCTTGTAAATTGGAAACCTGTCGACTGCCTAATTGCCGCGAATTCCATTCTGCAACTTCAAATACAAAGAGACCACTGCTTGCCTAATCAATCGCACGCATTTCACGGCTATTGATAGCACGAGGGAATCGGACCGGTGTGGCGTGTTACCATACCACTTCGGTTGCAGAGGGCTGTCTGAAGATGGGATAGGCTTCACCTCCGGCCTGGTCAACAGTCAGGCGCGGCGCTTCCCCACGCACAGAGCGCAGTCGCAAACCGGTGCGTGTACGTTGAGTTGTACATGTGAGAAAGTCAAGTCGATCAAGGCCAGCGCAACAGCAAGTATTTCTGACTGTGTGACCCACTTGGCCTCATTCAGTGGGCCCTGTTGTCGGTCACTACACTCGTACTTCCCATAGATTCGCCAGTGGAAGGACATGACGCAGACTGAGGCTGCGAGCCGTCTCAGTCAAAAGTCAGAGCAGCAGAGTGGAGTGAAGAAGGCCCCAGCCAGCCTGTCCGCATAGTTGGCTGACACTACATGTGCGGCGTCAGCTGATACAATGTCCAGAGTTGAGAGTGGTGGTGGCATTTCCTGGGTCCAAGTTCTGGCTCTGCATTTGACATACTTTCCGCTGCATCGATGAACACTTCTTTGCTCAACAGATGGCCAAGCCTCTCAGTGCCCTGGAAAGACGCCTTTGGGGAGGGGAGGGGGGGGAGGGGGTGGTCTTCTTCTTCTTTGACCTTCTAGCCGTTGACCCCCGACATCGGCCGTCCACCGTCTCAACCAGGCGCTGATTCACCTATTCCCGGTGGCGGAGAGGGATGGCTTTGAATGTTTCAGCCGCGGCATAACCTGCTCATCTAGGGGCAGACCACCAGTACGTGCTTCTACCTGCCTTCAAGTTGACTACTTTTGGAGCCCACTCCTTTTACTGAATGAGTCCACCCCAGCCCACTCCTTTTACTGAATGAGTCCACCCCAGCCCACTCCTTTTTGGCACTCCGCCCCGACGAAGTCGGCGGAGAGCAGTAGGCAACCGGAGGGAAGGTGCTTTCTACGTGCTCGCTTAACTTTCGCTAGGAGTAACCGATTTTGAAACGGTTTTTTGCGTTCGATAGCCCTGGTGGATGCGCAGGGTGGAAAGGAACCTAGAAAATTCCGGTAATGGAAAAATTTTTTGAAAATTCAAAAATTCAAATTTTTACTAAGTAAAAAAAATTGTTTGTGCTCCCAATTTCGTAAAACTTGATCAAAATGCACCATTTTTGGATATGTTGTAGCTGTTGGGGAGGCGGGCCAGGGATTTCATTATTGGAAAATTTGGACGCGGCACGGCCGGGTTACGGTAGATTCAAATTTTGAGAACCCGATTCCGGCCGTTCAAAAAATCATATCTCGCGATTTACTGGGCGGATCGGGCTGAGATAAAATTTCCGGCCGGCGTCTGGATGTGCTCTTTCATTTAAGACCGAAACCGGCAAAATCCATCAAGGGACCCAGGAGTTATCCGGTCACAAAGGGTTTCCGTTCGGGACCAAATTTGGGGATTTTGGGATTTGGCCGGTTTTTTCGCCGAAACGCGTGGCTCTACCGGGAAACGGACACCGCCAATCGATTCTACGCTAAAATTTGGTCCGGAAACGTACTTTTCGGTTTTTCGAGCTACCGTAACCCGGCCGCGTCGAATTTCTGAATCCCGGGCCGAAATTTTCAAAATCGAGTTGACAGTTGGTTCGGGGGTTTTCGGGGTCGGGGAGTTCGAATTTCGCGTTAGTTTTGCGATTACTGTTCACTTTCGACCCTCTTCGGATGGTTTAGGGTGGGTTTGTGGCAAAAATTTGAAATCCCGGGGTAGTATTGAGGTGTAGCGCGGTGTAGCGGGACCGTCGAAACAAGTTTGGACCAATAGGTTTAGGGCCTTTTGACACCGGTTGTGTGCTTGCGAGCGCTCTTGGAGATGGCGAGCGCCATAATTGTTGGTTTGAAATGCCGCGGTGGTGTCACCCTTATGTGCTTTGCGAAGTCGGGCTCCTTGCCTGTTTCAGAAGGGCAATTAGGATTCGATAACCTATAACCTTAAAATAACCTGGTAATAACCTGGCAGGTTTCTATTAGCGCGCTTCTTTCCCGCTCGGTGCACAGATGCGTCCTTGTGCGCGCGGCTGACCATTTGCCAGTGCATGGCCGTCGTTGTCGTGATGAAATCGCCGCGCGTGTGTGTGTGCCTCAAGCTAATACGCCACGTAGCACGCAATGAACGACCTACGAGCGAGCGGACCGCCAGCACGATGGAAGTAGAGGTGTTTTTCGGAGTCGGGAATGTCGAATGTCGCGCCACTTTTGCGATTCTTCGTCTGTTTCGGTCTTTTTCGGATGCGTTAGGCTGGTTTTGGAGGAAAGGTCCGAAAACTCCATCCAGAATTGTGGTACAGCGCTGTGTACTAGCCAGCCAGGACAAGTCTGGCTAGGGCCAACAAGTTCATGACTTTTCGACTGCGTTTGGGCACTGCTTCCAACACGGTGCTTACTTCCCTATCGTGCTGCACGTGTCTGTTCCAGCTCGGTGCAAAGATGGGCCGTTGTACGTTCACGTTCCAGCGCATGTTGCCAGTACTGTCGGCGTTTTGCCGAGACGAAATCGCTGCGCGCCCCATCCAGCAGATCCACCACATAGCCAGGCTTAGGTCTCCCGTGGTGTTGTGACGTCACCCGCGTCTTTTCTGGGAGGGAGTGAGCCCCGCAGCGCGCGGTGATAGCATCATTTACCTCAGTACATGTGTACAGGTGTATGGGTGTGTGTACAGGTGTGTACACCTCAGTACCGAAAAGTTCAGCTTCAGTGGGTGGTTTAAGCCAATCGGCGGAGTGCCACGTTGACACTCGCGGAGTGTCACGTTTAACTAGTACTGAATGAGTCCACCCCAAAACGAGTCCACCCCAGTTTGCTTGCTGAAGTCGTTGACGTGACGATAGGTTAGTATGCTTCAAAGTGAAAGTTGCCATAAGCACTAGCAGGGAAGTTTCACAGCCGGCCTAACCAGGAGGCAAAGTATATGGGGGTGTGCACCCCACTTACAGTTTTCACTAATACTCGGCCGGCGACGCGCCTGGCGGGAGTCAGCTGAGACTTACCGCCACCACCAACTTCCGCGCGCCCTGAAGTCGGTCACCGGTAAGCCTAAGCTTCAACCCGCCAGACTGCGACGCCGACTGAATCTTGTGCACTGTGGGTGCAGCGTTCTTCGTCAACCGCTCCGAGCGAGCCCTCCGATTGTTCAACACAATCTCAGTTGTCTGACGGAGCTGCGGAAGGGTCAGCAGTCCCCTCGACTGGTCACAGTCGAAGAGGAGCCGATCGCCCTCGATCTGATGTCGCGCCACTGCACCCTGCAGAGGCTACAGCGCTACGACAGTGGACAGTGCACCTCCTACATCGTGCGCAAGGGTCTCGAACCCCGACATCCTCCATCGTCTCAACTCAACCAGGCGATGATTTACCTGATCCTAGTGGCGGAAAGGGTTGGCTGCAAATGTTTCAGTGACGGCATAATAGACACATTCTTCGAGAACCTAGCAATTGGACGGAGTGGTACGAGAAACAAGTTGTCGGTCACTGTTAGAGCTAGCGAGCGAGAAATCTTTATGGAGCTCAGATGTGGAGTCGGTTCGAGGTCGGCGTGAAGCTGAACTGCTTCTTGGAGCAGAAGCTGGCTCGCGAAGGCAGATTCGAGACGACCTCCTTGGATCTGCTCACTCTCATGGGAGTCTACCTCATCTGGAGTGTCGGCTGTCTCGCCGGACTGGCCGCACTGAATTCCTTCTCGGCCTTCTGCTCGGCCGTCGACTTACAGTACCTTGTTTCTTCGGTCAAATAGCGTGGAAACGAAATGATAAGCTTAAACGAGGATTCCCGAATAGAAAACGTTGGTTACTACGAACTTACGAAGTTAAATAAACCTACTGGAACATTTATGTACACCGAAACGGCGACCAAGCTCAGTTGCTGGATGCTCGTGTGATGTACGTCAGACAAAACTCAATGTCACCGAGTAGACCAAGATCGTGTTTTCGTCCACTTTCGTTTCACATCAACCCAACTCTGCAACTCACATTCACCCGATTAATCTTTGAAACATGCTCAGCGCCATGTCATGAATAAATTTCGTCAACTTCTGGGGCGGGGTGACGATTCTCACCTCTCTTCAACTGCTCTGATTTGGGATTCTGCCCTAACACAATGAGAAAGCGTCTGTAGCTCGCCAACGGGCGTACACGACCGTTCTCTGTAGAGAATAGGACGCGAGAATCAGCTCGTAATAATCCTGCACGATTGAATAAATTCGTGCTATCCAATCCAGGGCTTTCAGGGTCTAGTGACCCCAAACACAAACTTCGGTAACGGAGACCCGAGCTCTGTAGAGGGTCCGCTGTGAGCTACACGGGGAGAGAATTCCTATCTGTAATCGACTCGTTGTGGAAAGTGGGCCACGATCAGCGCTGTGTCATCAAGCAAGTATGCAGTCCGTCTTCGCAACTCGTCACTGCAGATGTTCCACGGTGCTTACATAGTTCTCAAAGTGATTTCGAATGGCAGTAATGTCGTGTTCCTCGGTCCGTATGTGTCGCTCTTGCGATCTGCACCATCCGAAGAATGTGCCTACTACGAATGGCAACCATGTTAATCCTACTGGCGTAGTGTGATGTTCCGTAGATCGACCAAACTGTCTCGCCTCGAGGTACCTATGTATGTACCACACCATGACAGTTGACTTGACTTCGCTCCACACACTGCACATTGCGTATGTCTATGAACGCACCATCCTTGGTGTAGCCACTCAGCCGACCCGCGTGGTTTCCACTATGACAACCTCGAAGAGTCGCGTAGGTGTCCTTTGTAGACATTAGCAGTGATGAGACGAGACGAAGCACCAGGCTTGGAGCACGGACTGGCTACACTGCCTCAGCAAGTCGTCACAGACTGAATCAATCGCACCATGAAGCAAATATCGCCAACGTGCCACAGACTGAACGCAAAGTCTGAAACCATCGCGGTGTGAACTGTGAAGTGGTCATGTCTGTTTGGTTGGGACACCGATGACGTGATGATCAGATCAAAATGCCGCGCGATCGGCAGTACACTAATTCTCGCGCAGTACCTTCAGCATATGCACCACTTTCAGTCAAAGACTGGCGAACCGCCTCAGTGTCAGTCACCTTACAAATACCAACGACACAGAGCCATAAATCTCCGATATCATATCGTCAGAATCAACTCCTTAGAAGTGAACGGTTGTGGCGCCAGTGGCGGCAGCGGAGGCAGATGTGTGCTCGAGCATCCTGACCATGTGGTGGACGACGCCCAGATTGGGTGGCCCCACGTCTAGCAGGTCCATCGACCACTTACGCTCACACTTCTCCTCTTCCACACGGTGTTCCTTCAGTGAGCAGCGTCTCTCATTCTGAGGGTCACCATTGGTGGCCGACTTCTGATTGGCCAGTGAGAGAGGCAGCGCCCGCCGCTCCCAGTCGCGCACAGACTTCGAGATGTTGACCAGAGGGGGAAGGGAACAGCTTTGTGATTCGTCAGTGGCGTTGGGAGAGGGATCCTTGGCATGACTGGAAGCCTGACTGGAGAGAAGCTCGTCCTCCACCTCCCCCACGGAGTGGTGTCGCTGCAGATGAGAGGAGGAGGAAGAGGAAGACGCCCTTGGACATTGGAAGAGTTCCCGACGTTGGGGCTTCGTTGGCTGCGACACCGCGGGTAGATTTGCGTACTGGGTCGGCTCTGCTTCACTTCCCCCAGCAGAATGTGGACCAAACTCGTTCTGCTCACCAGCAGCTGAAAATGTCGCAGCATGGATACAAACAAAGGAATCGGAGCAGTTTTCACTGGTCGACGTCGATTGTGGTCTCCTCACCGTCACGCTTGTCATTGCTGTGGGTGGCGATGAGCTCTGTCAGTCGCTCGATGGCCCATTTGGCATTGCGACCGGAGCCTTTCCTCCCATCTGAAATGGGTAATGTCTGACTATTGCTGTCAGAGTTCTAGTGTGTCACGTGTGTGTTGCGAGCAACAGACGAAAGAGAGACCGACTCCAGGGTTCGTTTTCGAAGCAGAACTGCTCCAACTCTCGACACAGCTCGTCAAACGTCCGCTCGATCTCGTTTCTTTGATGGTCGGCCGCAACAGAGGACTCCCGCTCTCGGCAGTGGACCTTTGACATAGAATATTGACAATTTGTAGGCTACGGTTTGGTGATCAGATACCGTATGTACACATCATACGTACGTACATATGTGATACAGTACCTGTGGATGTTGACACAGCGACTGCCTGTAGACGAAGTTGCTGTCCAGAGTATCAAAGGTTTGTCGCCGCGACTTTGAAGCTAAAAATGTTGCAGTGTGTTTATAGACAGTATGCACTACCAAGCGCTAGTCACTCAGTGTATTATTCAACTGCTACCAGATCTGTGTCTGCCGCTTTTGGGCTTTCCGGCTGGGGGTCTGGACGGCAACTGCGTCTTGTTCCTTCCATCCAGAAAAGATTGGACGCTGTTTTTCCCTTGCTCCATTGAACCTCCTCTGGACTTGCGCCCGCCGGAGTGTGGCGATTCCACAGACGGCCGTGATTTGGACGACGACCTTTGCTTCGATGGCACCGCGTAAAGGTTCGCCGTGGACACCTTGAATCAACACACACGTAATAGATGGGAATCCGCAAATTAACCAATTTTGCAGCCGTTTACCGATTTCCCATGCCGACTGGCGCGATCCCTGGACCGGCTCTTCCGTCTCGAAACAACATCGCTGGAACCACACTCGCGTTGTGCAAAGGCGCAACTGTCGATGCTGCGACGTCGAGCCTTCATGAGCTGCGGCAGATCCGCTAGTCTGCTGCCACCCATGAGGGACGATGCTGAGTGCTTCTTCTTCTGGTGACTACTTCTGGCGGCTGAAAACGTCATTAGTCCATTGCCGCGAGCGATTACAGACTACTGCCGTATCTACTACTACATACAATGCGCCTACTACAGTAGGCAAAGAAATGACAGCGCAGGCGCGCACCAGATGTCTGGGCAGTCTCGAAGGCGGCCAAGGCGAAGAGGTCCTCTGTTCTGCGGCCGCTCTCGTTCTCAAAGTGCTCCTTCATCAGTCTCGTCATCTCCTCGATCCAGCGACGCTTCACCTCTCGACCACTTGCCTGCGTCAGAGCAGACTTACACTGCGCGCAGCTGCATGGCCGTTGAGTAATCAAAGATCAATTGACAAATGCCACTTACCACGAAGGTGTGCAACGTTTTCGGACTCTCGACCGACAGCACTTGAAAGGCTAGCTCTTCGTGGCCAACATTCTCCACAAGCATCATAGAAGAACACTGGAAAAGTGGAATCGTCCAGTTGCTTAGCCGCAAACCCCCCATTGTCATGTCATCGAACGGTACGGTACCATAATGTAGTCCTTGCAGATGAGAACTTTGTCCGCCTTCTCCTTGGCAATCAGCAGTATCTCTTCAAAGAGGAACAGCTGTCTCGTGGTCTTGGAGTTGTTCATGCGGAAGGAGCCCTCCAACACCAGCTCGCCATACTGACTCAGGTCCTGACACTGAAGGTTGCGTCACAGGTTTTGTGGATAGGACAGAAAAGGCTTCCTCTTCTGGGTGGGATTTCACAATCAAATTCTCCGAATTTCACCATACAAATCTCAAGTCCAGTCTCGGATCATCAAACTATACCTTGTCGATTTGCGGTATGCTGACTAGTTGAAACGTTTTCTTGCGATTTCACGACCGCCCCATCCCACCTGTCCATTGTCTCTGGACCAGCTCTGGAGACTGGCCTGTATCTGCAGCACTCTCTTGGCGTGCTCCTGCTTCTTCTTCACCTCGTTCACCTCCCTGGCTCTCGAGCGAGTGCACTCCAGTGCCCTCTTTAGCGCAGTCTCAATGGTCTTGACGTTGGCGCCAGCCATCGTCACATGGTGACCACTCCCAGATGGGACGTCAACTGACGACTGGAACTGCTTCAGGAGATTCTGAAGGATGACGAATGAGTTAGTGGGAGGGCCCAAATGAATACTCCTATAATACACTAGTTCTAGTGTGCTTCTGTGGGACCTCGAGGAAGAGGTGGTACTTGAGCAGACGTTGAATGGGCTTCAGAAGGTGAGTGCCTAGAGGAAGGCTGTGCCCCAGGGACTGGCGCCTGCTCTCCAGCCACTCGGACACGGGAGCCTGTTGACACACGCGAGCCAATGTGTCGACCATGCTGAACAATGTCGAACGTCTTTTGGGTCATGGTTTGGAAGCGCAACAAACACGGTGCCTTCCTTAGAACTAATATTGCCGACACGAAACATTATCGTGTAACGTCACGTGTCTCACCTGGGGTACTGTGTACAGTATTCTGTGTAGGCAGCGGCGAAAGCGTGGTCGTTGTCGACGAACAACTGGGCTATTGGTTCCAGTTGGAGCAGGCACTGATCCAACTGATGATAGAAGCGCCGATTCAGCTCGAAAACCTGCTCGACGTTGCCGAACAGCTGACAGACCTCTGACGCCCGAATTCCCAACTGGTCGCGCTCCTTCAGCAGACCGTTGAGATAGCCCTGAAATACGGAATTTGTCTTTGACAAACTGAAAGATTTGCCATTGTCGTTATCGTCAGTATCAAATGGATACAGTTGTAACAGAGATGTGAGCGCATCACATTTGAGTTGCATTATGCATGACCGTCGCTGGACCGACGTAATGCACTGCGAGAGATCCATTCAATGTATACGTACCTACTGCTACGGCGAGACGAGTAGTTGTTTGCAGCGCAGTACGCACCTAGCCCACAATGATGGTTAATCGGGCAAACACCCGACCGCAATACCTCCGCTCGCGAATAGAATTGGGCCAGCGGATCACTGTTATGAGTCCTACTACTGTCCAACCATAACAGACAGAATGCAGCGTGCTAAAACCGAGTGATCGCAACATTTAATAACACCGCGAATAAAACACTTGAGAGGCGCGGGCAATTGTTGAATGTGCTTAATGCTGCGTAAACCATACCCTGGTACATTGCAAATCGATTTCTCATCTCATCACCTGAACGATGGCGTGCAGGTCGTTAACGTAGTTCCTCTCGGTGTCGAGCAGCTCCACAGCCGTTCTCCCGACCAAATCGAGCGTCTCGCTCTCCAATATCTCCCTCCTCTTTTCCGCAGAGAGCGAGCTCTCCGCCACCAGCAGGGGGCGCTGCAGGTCCTCTGTCGAGTCGCAGTAAATGGCCAGCTGATCAACAGAGACGGGCGAGACGGAGGAAGAGGACCGTCGGGTTGGGTCGTTGGCGCTGCTGCGCATGGAGCTTCGGGCGGAACTGTAGCCTGTCGAGGTGGAGGTGAAGCTGAGTCGCTGGCTCTTGGCGCTCTGGACGGAGTGCCGATTGGAGTCCTTGGCGCTGCTGTTTTTGCGCACGGATTTGGCCTTAGGCGCTGCCGACGAGGTCTGCGGGGTTTCCGACGAGTTACAGTTGCCGCTCGTTGATTGCGACGCCATCGGTCCGTTTCTCGAGAAGACCTTCTTGAGGGTGGCGCCGACTCTGCGATTGCGCCAAGCGGGAGAGACGGTTGCCTCCGCCGCTGTCGTCTCTTCTGCAGGCGGCTGCTGGGCGGCGGAGGAGAAAAGAAAATCACTGGGGGATAATGGCCGAATTCGGTAGCTCTTCAGAGCCGAGTCGCTGCCGCACCGACGGTAGGCGCCGCCGACGCCCCGCCGAGAATTGAACTCCCGCCCTGTCGTCGACCCTTTGTTGTCGTCGTTTTCTTGTTCTCCTTTCGACGACTCGTCGTCGATTGCCCTTTGATCCAATCGTCGTCCCCTTCTCGGGAGGACGCAAGGACGGTCGCCGTCGTCGTCGGCGGCGACGGCGACTTTTTTGCCCTCTTCTTCCGGCCGAGCCCAGCAATCGAGAAAGTCCGTCAGGTTTTCATAGGTGCTGGCCGAGCCGGGCAGCGCCGCCGATGCCATCATGGCCGTCCTCGCCGAACCCGGGACGAGTGACACGGAAAAAACCGGCTGCTGCTGGAGTTGCTGCTGCTGTCGCCGCCGTCGGCGCTGCGGGGACGCTGCGGCCATCGTCGCCTTTGTATCATCGGCGCGCGCTCCTCCTCCTGCTGCTGCAGCTCCGCTAAGCCGGCCGCCACGCCCGCTATTCTGCAACAGAACCGGATTGTCCCCTCGCCGCCGCGCGCGGAGCGTTGATTGGCAGTTCTCGCCGAACAATGGCCGATCAAACGGGCCGCGCGCGCTCGCTCGCCGCCGCCGCCGCCGCGCGCCGGCACGCGGCAACTGGGCGACAAATGGCCCGCGTCGGATTATGACGAGAAGCAGAAGCGGCGGCAGAGCAGTGTCGAGAGAATGGGGAAGTGAGACGGGGTAGAGGGAGGCGCAAAGAACAGCCGGCGCGACGACAAGGCGGCGAAGTGGCGTACGCGACCTTGGCCGGCGACAGACCGCGCGCGTGCCGCGAACACCCACTTACTGCGACTCCCCTACCTGGACTGGGCCTGCGTTCAGTGCCCCCTCTCCCCAGCCGCCACCCCCCGACCCCCCCCCCCCCCCCCCTTCTTTCTGTGCTTGTGATCAAGAGAGGGAGTGAGAGACGACTGAGACGATGACGAGTGGCGCGCGAAGATGACGACCTGCCGGGGAGAAGGGGGAGCGGGATTTTTGCGCGGGTATGTAGCTTTGCAAGAGAAGAGAGCGCACCCCCCCCCCCCCCCCTCTCTCGAGTGCGGGATAGACAGACCTTGGTGGGGCGATTTGTAAATGGGAAAAGACAGGCGAGGGTCTCGGGGGGCGGTCGGCCCTTGACACAGATGCCATCCAGCATACCAACATACTCCCAAATCGGATCGCCTGGCCACTAGATCAAACAGAAGAGTCGGTGAAGAGTGACGCGCGCAGGATTTGCGGACGACCCCGCCACCCGGTGATACATACTTAGTGGTCGGCGGAAAAGACGCCTCAACCGCCGACCTTGTCTGTCTTCTGCAAACGAACAATGGGGTGCCACGGCCCTATCGGCTGACTCATTTTCCGCCTATTTGACCGCTGGCGGGCGGCTGTTCCTCCAATTTGCCCAGCGACAGAGGCGGAGACTCAGCGAGAGAACAATTGGAGGGCGCGGTAAATTGAGGGGGCCAATGGGCCTATCAAAGAAGAGAATGCGAAGCGGATGCTAAGGCCTGTCGTACGGGCAGGAAACAATTGTAGCTTGCGGTGGCCAGTGGCTGTTGGTCATCCGTCACTTAGCGGACGCGAAAATCGACAGAGGTTTCCCCCCTGCAACTGCAAACCAATGGCGGAAGGAAGTGGCTTCTCTGCGCACAGTCGTCTCAAGATCAGCCGCGGAGAAAAGGAGGGGGCGAAGACGGCGGTGAAAAACGATCGACAAGTGCCCGCCGTCCGTCTGGGATATAGCGGTTTTTCGCCGCCTCTGAGGCGCCAACCTTTTGTTGCTTGTAGTGCCCACAGCACAGAGTTGAGTGCGCTGAGGAAGAGCGACTCGCGTTTCTTGTGAGAACATTGTCCACCTCGAAGTGCTGACACCACTGGTACATAAATGCTTTGATGCTTGCACGAAACGTCTTTTGGCAGCGTACACTATCTACCTGGCAAATACTGTTCGTGACTGCCTAGCGCCTG